>PVKA01015379.1:12318-50268 GCA_004027165.1 Ctenomys sociabilis | reverse complement strand
CTGTTTTTTTTTTTTTTTTTTTTTTTTTTTGTCTTTTTGAGACAGGGTCTCACTATGCAGTTCAGGCTGGCCTTAAGCTCACTTTGTAGCTCAGGCTGGTCTCAAACTCACAACAATCCTCCTGCCTCAACCTCCCGAGTGCTGGGATTACAGGCCTGTGCCACCACGCCCAGCTTTATTCCCAACCTTTTGAACAAGGCTATACATTTTAACTAGATCTTCTTTTTCTCTTTTTTTGGTGGAACCAGGGATTGAATTTAGGCCCTTGCTTTTGCCAGGCAAGTGCTTATTCTACTGAGTGATCTCCCTGGCCTTAACTAGATCTTTAGGGGATTCATTTTCAGCATGAGTTTTTCAATAATTTTAAATGCTTTTGGTGCTCCTGGGATTGAGCCAAGGCCCCACATTTGTTAAGTGCATGCTGCACTACTGATTTACACCTGTAGCTGCTTACTTGACTTTAAAAAGTGGAGGTAAAATCATTCTTGTATTCATTTGCTCATGCATGGTTTTGGTCCATTTATGAAGTGATGGGGAAGAACCCTGCTAAAGATCTGGGAAACATGACAGCATGAATAAGATGTAGGCTTCCTTTTAGGGGAGGTATAGAGCCCAAGGATGCAGTGAGTGCAGAAAGCCCCAGGGAGGAGCTGCAGGACAGAGCAACCACAAACCTGGGAGGAAAAGGAGAAGGGGAAACCCCTTCTCTCTCCAGCCCATCTTTAGAGACTGCAGGCTTCGTGCTGAATTCTTGAAATAGAACATGCAAGACTAGTGGTTCTTAAAGTGAGTGGCAACATCACCCTCACCTAGAAACATGCTAAAATGTCCAAATGTCCATGTGCAGGCTGATTCCAGACAGGAATCTCAAGCCCTGGGGGGAAGGAACAAGCCACTGCTTGTTCACCAGGGATTGTGATACGTGTTCCAGTTTGAGTACACTGGATATGAAATTTCCATGTAGAGGGTGGGGGAACTTCAGACCACTAGGAAAGTGTGCCCCAAGTCTCAGGAAAGCTTGCAGCAGTCTGTGAAGTTCCCCATGACTTGAGCACACCTGCTGACTTTGTTGGGACTCTCCCAATTTTGCTCAGTCCATCCATCTTCATTGTTTTCATGGAGCTTAATTTTGCACTTTCTGAGTCGCTTGGTCATTAATCACATTTAAAGAGAAAGTTTTGTGCTGAGTTATATAGTTGCTTTCTTTTTTGAAAATTAAAGTCTGTAATAGTCTGAAAACTTCAGATACTATTAAGATATCTATACAAATGCATGGGAAGATTTACAAGTAGAGATATCCTTAGTTTTATTTTTTCTTTTAATTTCTAAAATTTATTTATTTATTTGGTATAGGGTCTTGCCACACAGCTTGCACTCCCATCATCTATCTCAGCCTCCCCAGTGCTGGGATTACAGGCATGGCCACCACCCCTGGTCTTGGTGGCAGGCACAGTGTGCCTGAGGTTCCCGGGCCAGCACAACATGTGGTATTGGGGATCAAACCCAGGTCCGTGTGCTTGCCAGGTAGGTGCTTAAACCACTGAACTATCTCCCTACCCCTCACTTGGTTTTAAATGATACTCTTTCAAAGGTCTTCCCTGGTGTGGCATGGGGATTCAGACTATATGAGACAGGATAATGTTACAATCTTCAAACCTCATGTCTAAATATCAATTTGGGTAATGTCTATTTTTCCCATTTTAATGCTTTCTTGTCATAATAGCTAGTGAAGAACAAAGGCTTTTACCTTCTTTTCTGTTCTTCTCAAGTTGAAGTGCTAATTAGTACCTCAGAGGCCAAGTGGAGGTCACTGAAGAGAGAAAAGGGTCCAGATAATGAGGGACCAAACAGAGCTCAAAGAGAATTCCCATTGCGGTTGGACAGGACTGTAGAGATCAAATGATCCGGTCATCTTGCCGTGGGGGCCTCTGAGAGTTCAAGTGAGTTCCGCAGGATCACATTGCTAATGGGGAAGCTGGAACTGGAAGCTGCATCTCCAAACTTCTTGTCTAGGGCTCTTTCTACTACACCATGGTCACATACTAGACTGAGTCCCCACAGAGAAAACACAAGGTAGGTGTGAGTTGCTGTAGATCAGACTGACTGATTTTTCCCCTTTCAAGCTATAAGGAGTTAGCAGTATACTAGGTGTCCTCCAACTTGATAGCTTTCTTGAATACATTTGCTATCTCCCAAATCTCTTCAGAGTGAGTGTGAATAGATGATAGGAAATAACTGAGAACATCAATCAATTCAATACTGACTTCCCTACTGAGTCTATAACCTGAGGCCTGAGTAATAGACTCAGTACCTCTAGACATTCCACATAGGCATTAAAAAGTAAACATTCCCCAAAGTACATATTTTCATCTAAAATAAAGGTCATCTATGATGACTTCTGGGTCAGGATGACCATGCAAGAGGGGCTATCATTCTATTTGACCCATCCTATATATCATGATGTTTAATTATGGATTGATTTAATGTTCCTATCCTGCTTCCAATGTGATCTTTTAAGGTTTATGATGACAGAAATAAGATCAATTTAACTTTTTTTTTTTTTTGCAAAAGAACTATAATCAAGTATCTCAACATCTGCAAGTTTAAAGCTTTTCATAATGTTGATGATGATAATCGTATCAGAGAAATAAAAATATTATTTGTTTTCTAAGTTTTATGTTTATTCAGTTATATTGCAAGATTGCCAGTAAAACTGTAAGTAAATCTGGGGGTTTTACAGTTTGTATTTAGGATGATATACAAATTTTTTCTTTTGGAAGCAAGATACCACCTTCCCTTGACAATGTATAAGATAGGAAAATAAAATAAAGACTTTTTATTTCACTTTTAATAGTTCAGTTATGTGTATTTTTCTCTGAGATAGTTCAAATTATTTTAGAAAATGTATACATTGATATATAAAAAGATTAAATAAATTCAAAGGAAATAATATGATTGTCTTCCCCACATCCGATGTTTTTAATCTCTCTTCCCTCAACTCTCAGAAAATTTGTATACAGGTTTGTTCTCTTTTTAAGAATGGGCAACAAACTAGACCAAAGAGTAGTCAAGCATGGCAGCCAATTTCATTTTACTACTTTTATATATCCCAAAAAGGACTGAGGGGAAAATATACATAGTAGAGTGGCTGATTATGCTTCACAGTTCAATTCACCGTAGTGTACAAAAAAGGCCTGTAGTGGAGTAGTGGGTAGAAAAATAAACAAACATTCCTTTAGTCACAGTGCTTGAGACAACCTTATATGACAGGAAAGAGAAGCACTCACTGCAACCAAAATAATTCTTTGGCTAAAATTTTTTTTATTTGTAAAGCGTTCAACCACTTCTACAGCGTCCTCAACCTGTCATTTCTCCCCTTGCTTTCCTCCCTGCATATCTCTTTTCTAGCTAATTGTAGAGCTCCTTCTCCTATTTCTGAAAAGCAGCTGATGCTCAATTTACTTCTATGACCTTTGTCCTAAGAATGAAATTGATAAGAAGAAAATGAAAACTAAGTATTTAGCTGTTCTCTGTGTGTCCACAGGTAATTCAATGTTTCTTTCCCAGAATTCTGATTATAATACCATAAGTTTTAAATCACACTGATGATCTTGCTCAGTAGATCTTAGCAGAAAGGTCATTGATTTTTAGACTTCCATTTGAATATCACCTTATAATTCAGAAGTTATAGGAACCTAAATCATGTCACAAAGATATAATATGGACTACATTATTAGTATCACATTTCACATATGCAAAACGTGAGATTAGTTAGAAAGGCTAAGTATTTTTCTGAAAGACACATTGTTTGCCGTTGAGTAGAAAGTAAAAGCAGAATGTATCAATTATTAGTTTGAATTATGTCCAGGTGATTGTTTTTGAAGCATTTTATTTATTTTTCATGAATGTATTTGTTACAAGGTCTCACTATGCAGCTTGCACTCGTATTTTTGTTTGTTTTTTGACAGAACCAGGGATTGAACTCAGACCCTTGCACTTGCCAGGGAAGCACTTATTCTACTGAGCCAACTCCCCAGCCCAGCTTGCACTCATAGTGATCCTCCTCTTTTCAGCCTCCTCAGCACTGCGATTATAGGCATATGCCAGTACACCTGGAATCTCACCAGCTCAGCCCACCCTGAGTGTGGGGCTGGCACTGCAAGTGGTGCCAGGGATCGAACCCTGGTGCTGGCAGTTGCCTAAGCTTGCCTAAGTAGGCACTTTATTTGGCTGAGTTATTTGGTTGGCCCCTGAAGTGCCTTATTTTCACTTGTAAGAATCTTGTTTTGTTTGGCCTTCTGTCTGGATGGGTTTTGTTGACATGTAAATGCAGTAGAAGATGGACCTGAGGTGTATATTGACTGTATTTGCAGGCAGGAAAGAATTCATTGGCATCAAGCCCTCTTGCAGGCTGCTTGTTTAGCTGCAGGAGCCTGCTTGCCCTTCTTGTGGATGGAGCACTTTTTTTTCTTTAATCTGGGAAATTGACTTTCACTTTGGCTTCTTTGCCAAATACATGTAGGCAGAGGATGTGTTAAGGCTCACAGCACAACTCTTTGATGTGGAACTCCAATGTAGACGACATAACTCTTAATCAGAAAGATCTTTTACAGGTGGGATCCACCAAGCATCTTTTATGATCAAGATTTTGGATTTAAATCCAAGTGTTCTTTTTTCAAAATGCATGCTGTAGCACTCCACTATGTAATGTTCTGATCTCTTGCACTGTAATATCTTGCACTGTATACTAGGTATCTAAGGGTGGGAATGGAAATTAAATGGGAAGAAAGAGACTTGTGCCAAAGGGCACTGTAGCCAGATGAAGGGAGTTCACTCATAGCATCATAAATGGGGAAAGCACCATATGAATTGGTTACATAGACACATTTGATGGATATCTGTCCAGGGTGATTTTGGAAGTTCTGAGTATTTAAGTTACTTGTTCTCACCATTTTCTTCTCTCTTCTTCTCTCTTCTTCTTCTTCTTCTTCTTCTTCTTCTTCTTCTTCTTCTGCTTCTGCTTCTGCTTCTGCTTCTTCTTCTAATTCTTCTTCTTCTTCCTCTTCCTCCTCCTCCTCTTCTTCCTCCTCCTCCTTCTTCTTCTTCTTCTTCCCCTTCTCCTCCTTCTCCTTTTTTTTGCATTAATTGGTTTCTTTTTTAAAGCAAGCAGGTAGGAGAGATCAAATGAAAGCTTTAGGACAGCATTGGAGATGATGTAGTTTCAAAAACAAATTTTATAAAGATGTAATACATTGAATAAAGTGATGATCCAAGTACTGTTTTTTTAGCTGGACTAAACCTTGTCATTTTATCCCCATCAGAGGCAAGGCCAGAGGAAAACATGTTTTGGGGGGGCACCATTCCACTCTGAAACATCTGCCTATCCTGGTGCTGTATTGAGAGATGTGCCAGGAGGGAATAATATTACAGACTATTTGGAAACGTGTGCAGGAGGAAACATCTGTAAAATCATAAATTGCTAGGTATCTAAGGTACCAAGGAAAGGAGAACTCTATAGCTCACTGCTGGCTGATTGTGTGTGTGTGTGTGTGTGTGTGTGTGTGTGTGTGTGTGTGTGCAAGTATTGTTGAAGGACATGACTCGCAGGAAGAGCACACCTTCTCTGTTCTCTTTTTCTTTCATTACAGCCTGTGTGGAGGGGATTGGGAAGGAAGAGGCTGCTTTGGTTTTACTGTTATGATGGACGTCAGCAGCCTGGCCTTAATACCCCAGTTCCATCTCTTAATCACTGGCTGTCAGGCCTATAAAGGAAGGATACTGTATCAGCTGGGAATCTTCTCAGATGAAAATATTCAATCAGGTGTGGTTTAGGTGGTAAAATATTAAATTATATCACTTAAAAGGAAGAGTAACTGTGCGGGACTGATGGGGCAACCCAGCAATGGTGTCAGGATCCAGTCTCTTTGTTTCAGTTACTGTTCTTTCATTTCTGAGATAAAATACCTGACACCCCAAATTAAGGATGGAAAGGCTTATGTAGCCCACACTTTGTGGAGGTTTCAGTCCATAATCAGCTGGCTCCAAGGCAAGGTGGCCTGGCTGGGGGCAACAGTTCATGGCAGCAGAAGGCAGCAAGAGCAGCAAGTGCAAAAGGAGGAAATTAGGCTCTTTTCCTCCCTGCTATTGTAAGCAGGCTGCCCACCCCTAGGGCGGTGCAGAACTCACACCGTCTCTATGCCATCCTCTTGCACAGATTCCAGCTGTTTACAAAGTGAGGACATGGCCTCCTGTGAGTGATTTAGTTAATCTTCTAAACTTCTCAGGTTTACTTGTTGAACAACATCCTAGAGTGGGTAAGGACATGCGCTCCACACCTCTAGAATTGAGGAGTAATTAAGCTTCTAGATTTGTATCAACCATCATGCTTTGCTTTGCTTTGCTTTCTTTCTTTCTTTCTTTCTTTCTTTCTTTCTTTCTTTCTTTCTTTCTTTCTTTCTTTCTTTCTTTCTTTCTTTCTTTCTTTCTTCCTTTCTTTTTTTTCTCTCTCTCTCCCTTCCTTCCTTCCTTCCTTCCTTCCTTCCTTCCTTCCTTCCTTCCTTCCTTCCTCTTTCTCCTCCCTTCTTTTCTTTCTCTCCTTCTTTCTCTCTTCCTCCCTCCCTTGTATTTGCTTCCTTCTCTCTCTTTCTCCGCCCTCCCTCTCTCCACTTTTCTTTCCTCTTCCTCTCTCCCTCCTCCTTTCCTTTGTCATCTTATTATTAGGCTAGAGAAGTCATGGTCCCAAGATGACCTCTTTTAATTAAAAAATAATGCCTCACACAATCACAGTCGGAGCAGAAAGGCTAAGAGCAGGGGCAATGGGACCCTTTCCTCCTCATATCAGAAGAAACTCCTTCCCAAAGGTTTCCTGTATGTGCCACTGTCCAGAACTGGGTCACTTCTGCTCACTCAGCCACCCCACCAAAGACTGCTGTAGTGTGGGATGGGGGAGGTTGTATCTTTTCCACTGTGAAGTCTGTTAGGAGATAATCTGTTGTCTGCTGAGGTAAAGTCTATCTTCTAGGATATCCAGGTAATATTACACATAACACATAAAGTTGTTATTGCTTTGCCTAGATTATCTTGGGAATGCATTGAGTGATCACCACTTGTTGTGGTTTGGAGTTTTGTAAGAGGGGCAATACTATACAGGATACACATTTTGTAAGATTATTTGTAATAGTCACCCAAATAATCACATACAAAAAGACACTGCAGGAAATCTGTCCACACACTAAAGATCAAAGAATCTAGCCTAGGGCCTGCTTCTCACAGCAATGTCCTGCATGAGTCCAGCTGAAGACCTAGAGCCCATAGCGGTGCCCCCACAAGTCCAGTCGGAGACCTAGAACCCATGATAATGTCTCATGCAGGCCTCTTTCACAGACCTGCACTGAGGAGGCCCAAAAGTCAGTGGTGAGAGCTAGAAAGTCTGTGCCAGAGGGATGAAGGATCTGTGCTGAGGGATCTGCAGTAGAGCTAGGAAGCAACATTCAGGGTAAGACCCAGAGCTCGTCTGAAGGTACCACAGCCATTCTCAGTGACTGCGGTCACTGAGAGGTCCTGAGCTCCTCCTCTGATGGCAGTCATGTTCACTAGGAAGGCCAATATGACAGGGACCTGCAGCAGAACAGCCCGAGAGAACCAACAGCTTCCCTAAGAGCTTCTGCCCTCCCGCTCCAGTTCGGCCTTTTGCTGCTGGCAGTGCACCTCAGGTGGGCCTCCCACGCCTGGCACCAGGCTGATTCACCTCAGCTGGGTGTACCGAGTTGCCCACCCGTTGGCAATCTACCACATCACTGTTGTAACTGCCTTTTAAATGGTTAGTGTTTTCTGTCATGTTTTATTTTACTGTGAACATTTTGATAGAATTCTGATCAGTATGTCAAATTTGGGATTCTGATTTTATTTTACTTATACAGTATTTATAGGATAAGCATTCCCCAATGTGTCTGCATAAATTTAACAAAATCTTTTTTTAAATTAACTATATTAAGTTCAATCTGGGGCTGGCAAGATAGCTCAGCGGTCTAGAGCGCCTCTCAGGGACCGCGGTTCGAGCCCCAGCCCCACATGCCATGCCAGCCCCTCCCCGCAGGGCCGGCTGAGCTCACCCCCCACCCCCGCAAACAAAGAATCTGTGATGTGTAGCGAGACACTGTAATAAATAAAGGAATTTAAAAAAAAAGTTCAATCTATTAAATGACTACATTAGCATTTAATTAAATTACTTTTACATAAACAGGGTATTTCTAGGTTTTTGTATTCCACTGTTACAAGACTCATTTGCATGTATAAAATTGTCCATATTTTAGATTAGTTATGTGAAATAGATACCAGGCATAGAATCATGCAGTCAAAGGTAAATGATTTCTTCTTATTCTTTTTTGTTTTTTAACCTGGATAAACTAGATTTCTCAATCTATTTTTTTAACAGGTAAACTACATTTCTCAATCTGTTTTGCAGGTAGGTAGCAAGAGTGACCTCATTCTCACCAGAAGAGTGTTGACACATTCAATGCATTTCCACTTTAGAGCTTCGTTCAAAAGCCTCTGAAACCTCCACTTACCCTCTTCTTCTATCTGTTCCCTCATAACCGTGTGGTGGAGGTGGAAGAACTAATGATAGTCTTGGACCCTGAATGGGGGGTCCTATGGGGCAGAACCTCCACTCAGTCCATGCTGCTGATAGGAGTTGACTGGATTTGGAAGCCAGCTCTTGAGTGCTAGGCCCCTGGGCATTCTGGGAGTTAGCTGTTAGAGCTATTGTTGTATCCCTACTCATGCAGACATCAGTGCCCTGCAGTGGTAACTGATACCATGAACAAGGCATAAATGTGTTTCAATATGTAGTTGGTTTCTGTAGCGCTGCCAAATAAAAGAACTAAAAAGTGTTTATTTAAATAAACAAAAATCTTCATGATGAATTCGATAAAATATTGGAGAAAACAAACCCACAAGTGAAAATTGGTTGGGATGGGCCATAATTTATGTTGGTGTAAATTAACAAGTTATTTACCACAATAATGTCTAAGTAATGCATATATTTAATTATTTTAGTTTAAGGCTATCAGGTAATAAATTAATAAATTATTTTAAAGTCTTGCTGGATGTATGTTACTTAAGAATTGTGGTATCCTGTATTTGGGGCAGATTTGAGCCCTGAAGCTCAAATCTGGGATATACAAGGCATTTAAGTTAACTCTGGTTTGCAGTCCCAAACCTAAATTCCTAGGGCCGAGGAGATGGCTCAGTAGAATAAGCGCGCTTCCCTGGCAAGTGGAAGGGCCTGAGTTCAATCCCTGGTTATGAAAAAAAAAACAACAAATAAACAAACAAACAAAAAAACCAAAACAACTCACCAAACTTAATCTCCTGAACCTGTGTTCAGATCCACTTCAGCATAGCAGATTAATATAATTTAAACCCTATAAGCTGAAGGATCTCAGGGAAGCTGCTTGAGAAACAGTAGTACAGTCTGATACAATGTTTTTGGTTTCTTGTGGGAAGCATGGCTAGAAAAGGAGAGCTAGGGTCACTCAGATTGTCAGGAAATTCATTTTGGGACAGGAGATACCTAGACCTTATGACATATGTATTGGTAACCTTTCAATTGCTGGGCAAAAAATAGTTGACACACCCTCTAAAGGAAGAATGATCTATTTCGGCTCATGATTTCAGAGATTTCAGTTCCTGGTTAGTTGACCAGAAACATGGTAGATGAAAGTTGCCAGCTTCACCATGGTGAGGAGGAGAGAAGGAACTGGAAAGAGACACAGAAGACGGGGCTAGGGACAAGATACACCCTTCAAAGAAAGGCTCCCAGTGACTTGCTTTTTCCAACTAGGAGAAACAGCCCATCCAGTAATGAACTTATCAATGGTTAGCACTCTTAGAATCCAAACACCTCTTTAGGAGTTTTATTAATTCAGTCAAGTCAGCAATCATGATGAACCATGAATTAGCCATGCTTACCACCTGTGTATGAGTCCGTCAAATATTTCCCAACTGCTAAATGAGGAAACATCTATCAAGGTGTAGCACTGCGCCTGGCCCCCTGCAGTAGCACTGTGATGCTGCTCATGACAACCACACTACTTATCTAGTGATGCTAACACTCTACTGCTGCTAAGAAGAAGTGAAAACCTGTGGAGAAGTGTTGGGCGCAGAAAGGAAAACTCAGACACACCTTGCCTTCTTTGTAGAAGGGGAGATCTCGCTTTATTGCGGAAGTACAACAGCTTATATAGTATAGCTAAGCCAATCATCAGCAGTCACATATTAGCATACAGCCAATCCCGCTCTGTTGCCAGGCAGCCCCCTCATTCTGTCCTGATTGACAGACAGGGCAGGGCCACACTCTACTTCCTGTTATTCCGAACATACCAAGGCGGAACCCACAAGGAGCGCCAAGCTGTTACATTGTTACCCAGGGATCCCGAGCTGCTGCTTGCACCGCTCCCAACAGAGAAGTTGTGCTCCCTGCCAGGCCAGGCCAGGCGGGCTGTCCTCTGGAGTTACGAGGAACTAGGTCAACTCCTGAAGAGGAAGTGGGAAGGATACCAAGCCCGTGGGTTTGATGCAGGAAGGAGTTCTAGCACTGTCCTAATTGCTATAGAGGTTATGACTTATTCCTTACTGTTCTGGTGAAATAAATGGTTGCTCAGGTAATTACTAATTTAAAAAGTTCAAAATCCAAAGTGCTTTAAAAGCTGAAAGTTTCTGAGGGCCAACATGATACTATGAGTGGAAAATTCCATGCCTGACCTCATGGGATGGGTCATAGTCAAAACACAGGTGCAATAAATAAAGAAACCAAAAATTATCTTTGGGCAATGTGTATAGGGTGTATATAAACGAATTGCATGTGTAGGCTTAGATCTTATCTTATGAAGTTTCATTTTGTATATACAAATATCCCCAAATTAAAAAAAAAATCCCAAATCTGAAACACTCTGGATTCCAAGCATTTTCAGAGAAGGGGTAGTCAACCCAGGCTGAATAGGACCACATGTGGTCCGTAGAAGGACTGAGATAGATCTCTGCGGGCTGACATAGGAGCATCGCTAGGCTATGGAATCAAATGAAGAGAGCAAATTTCAAACTATATATAATGCAGGATCATTATTGATGAAAATATTTTGTATTAGGGGCAAAAAACCATTCCAAATTGAGTCTAATTTGGTTCATTATTTTTTAACTTTTACAGTGCTGGAGATGGAACCCACGGCCTTGAGCGTGCTAGGCAAGCACTCCAATACTAATAATTTTTATGGCCTTTTCCTCTTTTTCTTTGCTTTTGTTTGCTGAGTTACTGATGTTTCAGGTTTTTCTCTCATTTTCCCTGAGGCAATGACTCCATATGGGGACACTTGCCAGGTCCTTGAAGGAAAGAACTGTCTCTGGGGTTCCACAGTGTGCATGGGCTTCTCCTTGATCCTCCCTGGTCTCTGCAGAGACGCTGTTCCTTATATTACATCCTACTGCAAACTGTGGCCAAACTCCAAATTTGGACCTCTTTTTCCCACTAGTGCTACTGAGGGCCCTGAGGGTCTCCCTGCTGTGCTGAGTATTGGTGCCCCCTTGAAGCCCTGCTGTGGTCCTAACTAGCCCTCCACCAGGGAGCTGTATCCTTCTACTCTCCTCCAAGAGTTGTCAGGCTTGTTGATATAGCCGTCATAGGCCTGCCTGCTGATTGCTCTCTGTGTGGCCCACTCTCTGTGTGGCCCCATGGAACTCTTGCAACATGGAGGGAGCTCCATGTTCTGTTTTAGGAAGTTAGGAAAAGCCCCTTAAACTCCATTCTCACCTTTCTTTACCAGATGTCTAATGCATTTCTCTCTCTGGGAATTTCACTGGGTGGGAAACACTCATCACATACCTCCTGATCTTCCCACCACACACCTTTCTCTTCCTTACCTTCCTTCTCTTTTCTTAATATCATGAATTTGGGTTTGCCTTAGTAAAGCTTGTACTAAACTCATGCAGGTAGGCCGTGACTCATCCACATGGCTGATACTGTCAACTGATCTACAAACTGTGGTACAGGTTTCAGGGTAAATCCTGAGGGGATTTGACTGACGTTGGCAGATACAAAAGTTACATTTCTTGTTATGTAGGTCTTGCTTCATCTTGGTCTTAAGCATCCAACAGAAAAGTATAAAAATGAGGTACAAAAAGTAAAGCCATGTTAATATGCTGAGCTGTAAAAGGCTCAAGTCAACAACTTCTGACATTGCCAGTCCTACAGATAACCCACCACTATTATGGACTACTGGACTATATTGGATTATTTTGCTGAATTCATGCACCTACAATATTTAAATGGCAATGGAACATCCATCTCTGATAAAACTAAACAAAAAGGGGAGATATAAATGAAGGACCATTTCATAGTGAAATACACACACACACACACACACACACACAATAGTTAGGATAGATATACAGCTACTTTCACTTAATTCAATGAGAAGAAAGATTTGTACTAATAGTGTTTGGACAGGATGTCATGTCTGCATCTTGTATTATGAATAACTACTATGAAGACAACAATATGCAATGTAGTAATTTTATTTTATTTTGGTGTAACTGGGAATTGAACTCAGACCCTTGCACTTGCCAGAGAAGCGCTGAATTCCACAGAGCCATTCCCCTGGTCCCAATGTAGTAATTATTATAACTGCCCTACTAACCTGTTCTGAAACATCTCATTGCTATTTGTTTCTCAGTAAAATTAATAAAAAAATTAAACTCATGTAGGCAAATCCAGTCTGTAGTCTCTGTGTTGGACATGTTGTGTTATAATAAAAATTACAAAGGAAGCTTTGTTACATGTATATGTATATATATACACTATATATATCACTTACATTAACTGGTAAAAAATAATGAATATTTAAATAAAAATTGTATTATAGTAAAAGACATAGTCACAATGTACAAATACTTGCCCCACCTCCAAAATGCTTACTCTCTCGTTCTTTCTGCTTGCCAAAGCAATTCTGAACATCTATTTTTAGTGGCTGCCTAGATGTCCTGAATTGATTAAAAAACATTTACTGCAATTTTGTCAAATGAAACTATTACAGTGTGTCCTTGTTTGACTTATTCACTGGGTCTGGCATTGACCTCTAGCTCTTTCCCCATAGTCAAAAAGGTCACAAAGGCTCAGCACAATGAATTAATTGAGAGCATTGAATTAAAAATGCAAAATGCAAAAAAGGATTTTTAAAGAGAGACCCCTGTCAGGACATGCTGAGAAGAGGACAGGTGCTCAGCAGACCCAGATTCTGCTGATGTGTTGGATTTAGACTTAATCACCCTTCAGAAATTACGAGAAGTAAGTTTCCGTGGCTTACTAAACCAACCAGGCTCTGATACTTTGCTGCAGTGGCCTGAGTGGACCAAGACACTCACTTCACATCAAGAGTGACCTTCCACTCATGTCTTAGAGATGCAGAGCTCAGATCCCTGGGTTTTCTAGATTCTGTACACAAATCTGATTCTGTTTTTCCCTCCCAAATCCTTATATCCTCAGCAAGGCCATTAGCCTGTAAGACCCAGCTTCTTCGGAAGCTATTCCCCAACCCCAAGTTGAGCTAAGACTCCTTCCCCTGAGATTTCATTCAGAGAAGCCTTTTAATATTTTCTAAGACTCCTTCCCCTGAGATTTCATTCAGAGAAGCCTTTTAATATTTTCATGCCCACACTCAGTGAAGTTCTCTAGATATACATCTTTCCTATTAATTACAACATTCCCATTTGGAGTCTTGGTCACTCCATCACCTAATTAACCTGTGCTCTATATTAAATTTCCACTCTGATGTGTTAGAGCAGTTTCAGTTTTTCTGCCTGGCTAGGTCTGGCTGCCCTCCAAGGGAGGAAGGTCCTCTTTATGATCCATGGGGGTGGTTGGGTCTGGGGTTTGGGAAGATCAAGTGAGAAATTCGAGGTTTCCCAAGCTAGGGAGGCAGGGAGGATGGACCATGCTGGCTGGGAGATGGCCTTGGGTGCCTCAAGCTGGGTGTAATCTTACTGGACACGATGGGTGAAGTGACAGGGTCAGAGCTATGCTTTAGGAATCTCACTCTGATGAAACTGCCTTCCATCCTGCTGAACTGCCTAGTTCTCAGGCAGATCCAACATAAAAAGAAGCACAGAAATGACTTTGTAATCCTGGCTACCTGGGAGGCCAAGACAAGAGGATCAGAAGACACAATGGTGGGACTTAGTCTCCAAACAAAAAACAAAGAAAAAGACACCAAAAAGCATACATTGATCGATATCCTTTTGGCTCTTTAATTGTGGACTCTTTGTACAGATGCAGGTAGGAATCACTTCACTAATGAATGGTCTTCTGTACGTCAGCTGAACTGATTGCCATTTGCCCAATTAAATCCCCTTTAACACACTTTTTTGGTGTCCCTGTGTACCCTGCTTCAATGTAAATAGCTTTCCTCAAGCTTTTTGAGGCCAAAGGATACACCAAATAAATTTATAAGATGTAGATTACGCAGGAGACTATAAGACTTACTCTACTATGGAGAACCACTAGGAAAATAACAAGGTAGAAAGTATTATTGAATCTGTGATATAATTCAGGTATAAAAAATAAGATAAGTAAACAGCTACACTCTCTTAATTTACTTATAAGAGATCTGCTATAATAATGGCTATAAGTATAATATCACGTATGCACCTTGTACGATACCAAAACATTATGAAAACAGTTTGCAATGTATTAATTTATCAAATCTGTCTTGTTAAGGTGTCTTAAAACTGTCTCATTGATATTTGTACTTCAATAAAATAAAAAAGGCTTACTCTACATATCTACACAAACAAATGAGGCAATATAATATTTTAACACTCACTTCATTAGTCTTGCAGATGATCCCAAGATACTGTATTCAGTTCTAGAAATATAGGCTTGGTCTGTGGTAATTTATTGTTCTCACAGAAGCATTGTTCTTTAATGTGTTGAGGTCCAGCCAGTTCAAAATGCCTGCTGATCTTACTAATTGCTTAAGTAAAATCAGCTCTCCATATTCAGCCACAGATTCAACCACTCTAGATAAAAATCATTTCACAAATATTGCATCAGTATAAATATGTAGACTTTTTCTGTCATTAACCCCTGAACAAAACAGTATAGCACCAGTTTCTCTAGCATTAGCACTTCCTTAGGAGTAAGTAATTCAGAGATAAAGTATGCAGGATGATGTACATGGGCTGTACAAAAATACCACACCCCCTTTATATGAGGGATTTAGGCATCTGTGGCTTTGGTAGCACCTGTAGCTTTTGGTCCTGGAACCAACCAATCCCCTATGGATACTACAGGACGATGGTATTACTAACCTCTAGTTCTTTATGTATTTGAATGAAACCTGGACCATTTGTAGGTTGTCTTTCATGTCTAGCCTTTCCTTTCATATTTCCCATGAGAAACTGCATGTACAGCAGGTGACAAACTTTGCAGTTTGACCTTGTATAAATCATTTAATCCCACACTCTATATCTGAGGGTTGCTATGAATATTCACTGAGTTGACGTGTGAGAAGCGTTTGGAGTACACCCAGCATGCAGCATTATTCAGTGTTCCTTTGAACTCTTAACAGGGGTCAGCTATGGTCTGACATTGGAAACTTTTATTCCTACAAGCTTACAGAGGCAGGAGCAGCAATGATTTATGGGGGAGCAAAGATGATGCCCTGTGTGTGGCTCACCCCCCATCTGGGAATGATGAACCCCTAAGCTTCATTTTTGTGGACTGTAGACCCCTCCATTTATCCCTGCAACTGGAACCGGAGTCTTTGAGACAATGTTTCACCGTACATTTCAGGCTGGCATTGAATTTACTTTGCAGCCCAGGTGGACCTTGAACTCACAGAGATCCTCGTGCCTCAGCCTCCTGAGTGCTGGGATGACAGGCAAGCACCACCACATCCTGTTGAGGCTGTCTACTTCTAAGCTGTCTGGTGCTACCTACAACCTTCTAGGGGGTCTTTCTCCTAGAACCCTACAGCACACAGGATAGTCTATAGGTTGTCTATCCCCTTGAGAAAAGCAAAAATTCATTTTTGGTTTTCCTAAGTGTAAGAATATCTGCTAATAGCTGGGCTTGGTGGCACACTCCTATAATCCCAGCACTCAGGAAGAGGATTGCTTCAGGTTTGAGGCCAGCTTGGGCTACAAAATAAGTTCAAGGCCAGACTGAACTGAATAGTAAAATCTTGTCAGAGAGAGAGAGAGAGAGAGACAGACAGACAGACAGAGACAGAGAGAGACAGAGAGACAAAGAAAGAGAGTCATTAAAGCAGCACGTGGGGCTCCCTCTCATTCTTCCTAGCCTATCATCCCCCCTCATTTCATGTACTCTGTGGTGGCTCTAAGCTCTGTCCTAAGCTCCTTACACTGAAATACAGCAGTTTTTCTCTTGGAGTTCTAGTCACCCTGCTGGTGTTGAGCTGGTGTCCTTCCCCAGGTAGAAATTATAAAATATGGAGAGACCCCACTTACTGCCAGTGTATTCCTGCAAGGCTTCACTCCCTTCCCCATCAAATTCTGCCTGATTTTGGTCATACTACTGGGGCAGCAGATACTTTTGTTTCCTTTACTTACTTTCTCCTTTTTAAGATAAATCTTTTGTTTTAGAGTTTAAAGCTATTATCTGTTAATTAGGTTGTTAAATGATGAAATTCACTTGTCATGGACAGAAATGGAATCCTTGTATTTGATCTACAATTAAAAATCCATTTACTGAGTTCTTAATTTCATTTTATTATACTTTACCAGACATAAGATTTCTAATTTTTTTGATGTTGGATTTAGTGGATAAAATCCTCAATATTGTGTTTTAACTTATGGAATATGTTAATGAAGACTATTTGAAAAATGGTAGCTTTTTTGTCTTAATGCATTATGGAAGCTCTTTAAATGAAATAATAGTTTCACCATAAATTAAATTTCAAGAGCAGACACGGAAGATATGGATGCATTCTGTTGCACAATATCAATGAAAGAACAATTTATTTTTACTTTTCCCTAATTGTCTTTATCATTTAAAAATAATTAAACTCTTTCTGAGTAGGTATTCTTTCTTGGTCCTCAAAAACTGCTTTTTATATTATCAGTAATCTCCATGTTGCTAAATGAAATGGTTAGTTGTCAATCCTCATTTTATTTGACCTGTCACTTGGTTCTTTCTTCCTTCTTGATACACTTTTTAAACTTATCAGAACACTCCTTTGTTGCTTTCTTGTTGTCAGGTTCTCCCCTCCCCTTCCTTCCCTGACCCTCCCCACTGATCCCTTTACCTCTTTCCCTTCTTCTCTGTGTTCTTCCCCTCTTCCTCTCTTGTCTTTCATTTTTCTTCTGCTGGACTGGCTTACTGTAAATCCTTGATCTTTTCTTACTACCTTTATGGTCTCAGCTTGTCTCAGTTTTAATGCTATCTATGCTTTGTAACTAAAGTCTTTATCTCCATTCTGGATCTGTCTTCCAAACTCTAGATTCATGTATTCTGGTTTCTTCTTGGTACTTATACTTGTGTGTAAAACAAACACATCAAGTTCAATATCCTAATTAGAGTTCCTACTCTTCCCTTAGAGTGACTCTATTCATAAGTTTCTCCATTTAAGTTTATAACATTCTTTATTCCAGTGTGTTGAGCTAAAACTCCCTTGCTCTCACACTCTTGTTCTCTCTCTCTCTCTCTCTCTCTCTCTCTCTCTCTCTCTCTCTCTCCCTCTCTCTCTCTCTCCCCTTACAAAAACTCAGCAAAGATAATTTCTGATGCTAAATACTCATCTCTTACCTTAGAGGGGATTTCTGGCATGCAGCTGGCCATAGCACTATTAGAGGAGATCAGTTTACCATGCTCTCCCCAAGACTGAATGATTGCAGTCAGGTCTGTGGCCCTCAGGAAGGTTAGGCTACTTATGGTTCACTCCTATGCTAGCCTAAGAATGTAGCTCTTTGGTGTCACTCATAAAAATCTTACCAGGGTCTTCTCCTGTGGACCCTCTATTATCCCAGTACCATTGATTTATTGAAGTTGTGAGTTCCTCTATCCTTTTATGCTCTATAACTACATTCTGTGAATTAAACTAATAAAATACATATTGGCAGGAGGAGATGCTCATTCATATGTGTGGTTGCATACCCGCCACTGTGTTCGATGCTTAGTAACTAACTCAGCGGAAAAGTTAGAATTTGGGTCTAAATACTCAATTCAGCAAAGAAAAAGGAGGGGGCAAGAATAGGCCCCTAAGAGAAGTATTAATTCCCTTCAAAAGTATCCAACAGATTTTTTTCTGGGGGCGGGGGGACAACAGGTGCCAAATGAGAAAGTTTGTGGTGTTTGTGTGTCGGGTGTGACTGGTCTTTCTGTCCCTGTCTTGGCCACGAAGCTGCTGGAGGGAAAATGCAAGGCAGCCTTATTTACTGTCCTGGGAATCAATGGCCTGAAGAAGAAACGTGTTTATGGTGGTGTCATTTCTCAGAAATTTATGCTTTGAGTCTGATTAGAACACCTCTGAGGGGTTTTTCTTTCTGCAGTGGTTGAACCTCAGATAAATCCAGCTTGAAACCATCTTTATATCATTTCTGAGATTATTGAGAACTCCACAAAGTCTTTGTTTAACTACCCAGCTTCTGAGATGCTGCTTCTAGAATCAGGAACATTGGAAAAGAAGCCCTCAGAGCTTCACTGCCTGTTATAACCTTCCCTCTCTAAGATCTGCAGAGCCTTAAGATAGAAGGATAGATTAAATATTTAATATTCAATAGATTAAATAGATTAAATATTTCTTGAAGTTTTTCTTGTTGTCTGCAGGAGTTGGTTAAAGACTGACCTACTTTGCCACTACAAGGAGCAAAAATAGGTATCATTTTAGGGGCTCAAGAAAGAATAAATCCATGCATCCTTCTCAGGCCCGCAATATCTCTTTTATACCCTAGTTGCTAGCAGTCTCTCAAAGGCTACACCCTGTCCTGGTTAAGCATGTTGCTTGAGTTCCTACCTGAGTTAGTCTCTGGGTCAGTCAGTTGGAGGTAATGTAAATATATCCTCAGGTTCATTAGGACCTATCCCCTTTGTTCCCCCACTTAACCTCCCACTGTTGGGTTGCAGCATGAGGAGTGAGACTCACAGAACCGCTTTGTCATACTTGAGGCTCTCAGAAAAGCTGGTCAGACACTGCTCTGTGTGAAGCTGCCACCTGCTTCTTTCTAGCCCCTCCCAAGGCCATCTTCCTGGCCCTTCCATCTCTGCTTCCTATCTTTCCTCTGTTGACTGCTGGTGGCTACTAGTCTCTGAATGCATTTCTTTAATGTTACCATTTTTAGGGGATCTTTTTTCTTTTTATGTGTGCATCAGTTCTTAGGACATGTGTTATACTATGAACATTAATCATTTTAGAAGTTATTATTAAGTTTACTTTAAGAAGCTCTAACTTATGACTTGATTCCATTTGCCTCATTTTATATCCCCTGGATGCTGATTGCTTTGAGGCAATGATCTCCCCTCTATCCACAGCTACTTGGGTTTTTCACATGGCACTTTCCAACCAACCCAATTCCTTTTTAATTGCCACAAGACTTATCTTTTCAACTTGTCAGTTATTTATTCATTTATTTTTAATTTTTAATGTATTTAGTAGAGGGTCTACAGGGTCTCACTACACATATCAGACTCATAGTGATTGTCCTGTTTACAGGCTCCCAAGAGCTGGGACTACAGGTGCACGCCACCATGCCCAGTCTCAATAGCCATCTCAGTGTACCTCAGGGGTGGAGCCAGCATGGCACACTGGGGATCGAACCCTGGATCCTGTGTTCTGCCTAAGTATAGGTGCTTTAATCTGCTGAGCTATCTGGCTGGCCTACTCATCAGTTATTTTGTTTGAAAGGAATCAGGACAAGGCAGGTCTGGCCCTCTCCACGTTTACACCTGATCTCACAATCTGTATCTGGTCTCCCTTTTTTCTGTACATCTCACAAATCATTTAGATTTCAAAGTCAAATATCTAACATTTGCTAAATGATAAACACTTTACATGGAACATAGTCCTTTAACAGAAAATGAAGTCTTCCAATACAAGATCCCCGTTGTTCCCCCAAGACTATTTCAATAGGAACAGTAGCTACTAGCATTTATTGCTTATCATGTTTCAGCTTGTACTCCAGGTTGTGTCTCTGGTTTCTTTCTTTTTTTTTCCATTTATTTTTATTTTATTGAAATACAAATGTCAATCAGACAGTTTCAAAACACCTTAACCATACAGAGTCGATGAATTAATACATTGCAATGTCTCTGGTTTCAGTTCAGCCTCAGGTTGGGGATATCTGCAGACTTGAAATGATCAGTCTGTGTGGGTTCTACATGTTCCTTTGGTTTAACAATGCATTTAGAATAAGATCATCTTAAATGGGTTTTAATTATCCATGACTTTTTACAAAAGTTTATAATGAATATAGCTGGGCTTGATTTTGGGTTATATGTTTTACCTGCATTATTCTGATTCATTTAAATGCCTACTTCATTGTACAAAGGAGGAAACTTAATGTTAAAAGATTTATCTTGTTTAAGTGAGTCACAGGTTCTGAATGGAAAAATGAAGGGAGGCAGGTACTGAAGCGCAGGTATTTTCAACTCCAGAGTTTTAATGGCTACACTCTGTTGCAAGTCTCTCTGTCCTTTCAAAATAGGACTTCATCTTTATGTTTTTCTACCTCTGCCCTCAACACACACACACACACACACACACACACACACACACACACGCACACACACACACACAGCAGTTTTAAAAGCAGCCAAAAATCCTAACTAAAAAACATATATTTGGGGCTGGGAGATGGTGAAATAAGCACTTTCCTGGCAAGCGCAAGGACCTATGTTCAATCCCTGGTTCCAGAAAAACAAAAACAAAAAACACAAAACACACATATTCAAGCCATGAATATTGAAACATCAAAGAAGAAAAGATAAGTTGCAGAAAGACATATAATAATTTCAGAAAGTTCAAACCAGCAGAGTAATAGTAACCTCAAGAAAGAAAAATTAAGTATCCACTCTGAAATATGTGTCCGCAGACTAGGGTGCACATAGGTTACTTAGATCTCCAAATCACAGTAGGAGAATTAAAAAGTGTCACGGGGGCAAAAAGAGCATAATTATTTAGAATAAAGATAAATTATGACACAAATGTGTCTCTAAAGGAATATCAAGCACAGCTGAAATGTATGAACATAATGGAGAAGAAATTGATTTATCCATGCAACATCTCTCTTGACTATTTACTACTATTTTCTGGGCTTGGGGTGATACAACAGTGAATGAAACAGTTAAAGTTGTTTGCCTTGTGGAACTTAAATCCGATAGGATAAAGATAGTTGAAAGACAATTAAATGTGCCTATCAAACACTAGGTGACAAGTACTAGGAAGAAACAGTTATGAGAAATTAAACATTATTCTTGTGTTGGGGGCAGGGTGGCTATTTTATACAGGTTTCTCATGATAGGAATTGTTGATAATATAACCTTGAACAGAGGGCTGAAAAGTTGAGGCAGTGAGATATGTGGTTATTGAGGATGCTTTAGCCGAAGAGATCAGTAAGCACAAAGTCTGTAAGGTGGGAACATAGGTGACCTGTTTGAAGGATGGTAAGGAGAACATATTCCCATAATGTGTACTGTGATTACAGAAAATGGGATCCAAGAGAGCCAGGAAAACTAGCACACTGACCTCGAGGTCATTGTAAGCTTCTCCTCTGAGGAAGAGAGCTTGGCTTTGCTGGATTTTTAGCTGAGGAAGGTCATTATTTCTCTTTTAACAAGTTCTTTCCTCACTGTTGAGGATTGAGCAGGAGAAATAATCAGGAGGGACAAAACGTGTAACTAAGGATCAGAATGTATAGTAGATATTATGAAATAGGACAAAAATGCTCAGTTGGGAAGGGAAACCAGGGGGAGGAAGGAGGAAAGGAAGAGAAAAGAAGAGAAAAATGGAAAAGTTCTTCTAAGTAAGAGGAAGAGAAGGGAGAGGAATGGAAAAAGAAAAGAGGGATTAATATATATCATGTACAGACACAAAGTCTGTATGGTGAATTTGATAATTATGTATCTTTAAAATGTACCAATAAACTTAATTAATAAAAAAGAAATAGACGTACACATACTTATGGATATCTCGCAGGTAAAGAAAGGAGATGGTGACCATAAGAAAGGACTTGCTTGGCAAATCTAGAGGAGATATAGATTTTAAAAAATAGAAGAACGTTGAAAAATAATGGAAATCGTGAATGCCTAATAGAGCAAAGAAATGAAAAGGAACAGATTCAAATAGATCTCCCAGAAATTAAAAATTACATTGGAAGTTTGCAAAATTAAATGAAAGAAGTGAAAACACAGTATCAGACCTAGAAGACAGGTTCACAGATTGTGATCACAGAATGAAAGATCTCTTTAATATATGGGCTGGGGAGATAACTCAGCAGCATAAGTGCCTGCCTGGCAAACACAAGGCCTTGAGTTTGGTCTCTGGTACTTTATGCCATGATGGCACCAGAACCCTGCATGTGCCATAGAGGCCCCCAAACCAGGCACAGGTGTGGCACATGCTTGTAAACCCAGCACTGGGGACGCTGAGACAGGAGGATCACTACCAGTCGAACTGCAGAGTGAGATCATGTATCAAAAATAAATAAAATTAAAAATTAAATTAAATCTAAAAAAATAACAAGAGACTATGAGAAAACAATCCAACAACTTCAAGATGATGCAAAAAGCATGAGATTGACTGGAGTCAATAAAAACACAGGCATCAGCACAAATGACATAAAATACCTATTCAGAGAATAGCAGAAAATCCCCCAAGCATAGAAGAAGAACTTGACCTACAAAAAAGTGAGGCATACAGAACTCCAATTAGTCATGACCAAAATAAATCTACACCAAGACATAATAATCAGGATTCCAGAAATTTAGCACAAGAACAGAATATTAAAAGCTGTTAGAAAAAAGAAACAAATCACCTACAGAGGAAAGCCATCAGAGTCACAGCAGTCTTCTCAACACACATTCTCAGCTGAAGGAGAGCTTGGTGTGAAGTACCAATGAAAGAAAGCCATGAAAGAAAACAACCTTTAACCCAGATTGATGTATCCTGCAAAATTATCTTTCAGAATTAATAGTGAAATACAATCCTTCCATGACGAAGAACAACTAAAGAAATCCATGACAATCAAATCATTTGTACATCTGAAGGATATTCTAGAAAGAGAAAATGAAGCCCACAGTCCTAGGGGTACCATTAGAAAGAAGCCAACAGGCAGGGCAAATAATTAAACTGAGAGGAAAGATAGGAGAAAACCTAGAGGAAAATTATATGACAAAGACAAACCAATAAACTATCAGTTATAAATGTCAATCCAAGGTGTCTCAAGAGGATTTGAAGAGAGGGGAGGGGAATGGGGAAAAAAAGAACTAAGATATATCACGTACGGATATAAATTCTTTAAGCTGAGTGTAGTCATTATGTATATCTCAACTGTACCTATAAACTTCATTAAAAAGAAAATAATGGAATATTATGGCCTATTCATGTAGTGATTCACTAGTCAGGAAAGATTTAATGAATTGAGGAGAGGGATAGTGAATATGTGAAAGGGAACATGGCCATGTGTTCAAGTTAGGATCAAAAGGGACTGCATATTGACTAGCCAGGAACACATCTGTCTACAGTCCTATGTAGGAGGACAGTCGGAATACAGCCAGGCAAAGCAAGCTGAAGGGCACCTAGAAACTCTCATGGTGAAGTTGCTCAGTGAGCTGGGCAGCAGGGCCATGAACTAACTTTGTAGAGATAGAAGGGTGCTTAATGTGAGAGGGGAAGATGTAGTCACTGGAGTAAAGAGTGCAGTAGGGTTGGAAGCAAAACAACCTAATTGAAGTTTTAGGTATCAAGAATTTAAGTTAAGACTAATGTGCATCTTTATGTGCTTTTCTCCACCCACATTCAGCCACAGGTGCAGAGTAGCCTACAGCTGTGTTTATACAGAAGGCTATAGAGGAAGAGGACAAGGAAGTTAAGGGTGATGGTAGGGAATAAAAATAATAAGGATCTGTGACAGTTCAGCTTGGGTGAAGGCAGGGGGAGGAACACAATGATGAAGACAGTCTAGAGATATGAGCAGGCACGTGGTCTAGAGCACATCCACAGCTGGCTTTGACTGAGGTGGAGTAGAAGACACGATTGGGAGGTGTAAGCCGAGGAACTGAACTCTAGTGGCTGGAAGAATTGTCACTGTGGGCATGCAACAGGAACTGGATGAGCCGAAGTAATAGGGGCCAGATGCTAATAGTCTTTAATGCATGTTAAGGATGGTGCCTCAGATGACTGTAGCAGAACAGTAGCAAGTAGGGGGGATCTGAGGAAACTTTTTCAAGACAAGATTTATGATTTTGATTTTGTTAGGGAGAAGGTAGAGGCCAAGGTGAGAAGTGGCCCTGAGGAGACACAACACAGGTACAAAGGCGAGGGGGAACATCAGCCTCCACCTGAGGGTCCACAGGGAAGCGATGCCCCGGGAAGAACAATGAGAGGAATAGGAGGATGGGGTTATTCAGAAGAGAGGTTGTGTTTCTAGAGGCTCAGTCCATGGTCGACCATGACTACAAGAAGTCTCAGAAAAAGGTTTTACAAAGGTGTGGAGGGGGAGAGATGCGCTGAGCTACATGGATCCTGAGCTTCAGAAGGTGACTGACAGAAGCAGCAGTCTTGGCAAAGATGGCTTTGGGCCTGTGGTCTCTCAGCAAAGATGGCGGCGAGGGTCTGAGACTGGGGATGGTGAGAGGAAAAGTGGGTGAAGGCTATGACAAGATTGCGCGCATCTTTGCACACGTTTGGAACATTCACTAACCAAGTCCGCAGGGACTGGAGATTCTCTGTTGGAAAGCTTTTAATTATGGATTTAATTTCTTTAAAACCTTTAAAACTCTTCAGATTTTCTCTTTTTCTTGTATTAATCCGGTAAATTGTACATACATATTTTAAAAAATTGTTTCATTTAACTTTTCAAATTTATTGGTATCAAATTATTCTTTAATGTCTGAAAAATTTAATAGAGATAGCTGCCCCTTCTATTTTGATCTCTCTCTGGTAGTACCAGGGTTTGAACTCAGGACCTTGCACTTGCCAGGTGTGGAGGACCACCTGAGCTGCTCTTCTTGAAAGAAGAGCTACTGTCTCCATTTTGACTAAGCCTGACCCTATTTCCTCATATTGTTATGTAGAGAGCTGGCTAGGACTTTTGTTTATCCTTCAATTGACCTTAAGCAACTTGTATTGATCTAGCTGAGGTGCTGGTGATAGTCTTTGAAGATGGCATACATGTTTCCCTAGTAAACCTGCTGCTCTTTAATGTGAGCAGGGTTGAGACAGGATGGTAGAGCTAATGTTCCGTGCCACCAGCTGGGATCGAACCTCGAGACAAAGGCTATGACTTTCTGGGGCTTGAAAGATTACATCAAAGCTAAAGCGCACCAGGCCACCCAAAACATTAAATGCTATCTCAATGGCATAATAGTATAATGCAGATTACTCTCTCTGCTTATCCTCTGCATATGGCAGAGGTAAATGTAGGCCAACCACCTAGCTCAGCTCACAGGGTCACATACTTCGCACAATTCTCGGTCATTCCTCCCCAAGCCACTCCCCCACTGAATAAAAACCGGGTGAGGCCCTGGGTCACTCACTTGGCTCCAGAAAGCCATCTTCGTGGCTGGACTTAGAGCCCCTCAACTCCTTGATGATTGAAAATATAATTTAGTGTCTTTATTTTCACTGTGGGTTGCATGGAAAGTGGTGGATTGGAATTAACTTGATGGTATTCCAATAACGTAACTTTAGGATGACAACATTCTTGGACTGAGACAAGGACCTGGAAGAGTCTCCTATAGTCAGTCAAGCATTTATTCCACTGAGCTATCTCCCCAGCCCTGCCTTTTCTATTTTAAGGTGGGTAATTTTTATTTTTATTTCAAATGTTTTGCTAGTAAGTTTTCAATCAGATTAATCTTTTGAAAGAACCAAATGCTGCATTTTTTTCATTGTTTCTATTTTATGTATACTATCTCTGTCACTGAGATCCACCTTCACTTTATCATTCCTTTCTGTTCTTTTTTGGGTTTAACTTATCATATTGATTGATTATAGAGATATTTCATAGATTTCCAACATGTTTTGTTTTCTTATAAATGTGCTTAGAGCTACAATTTTTTCCCTAAGCACCAAGCTTTATAAGGTACACAATAACCATTAGGTACTTGGGAGACTGAAATGGGAGAGTGGTGATTTCAAGGCCAGCCCCGGTAAGTTAGTAAGGTCTTGTCACAAGAGATGAAACAAAACTTAGAGTAAAATTCCCCCACCAACACTTCTTTAGCGGCATTCCAAAGTATCTGTAGGTCATGCTTTTGTTGTCATTCTGATCAGAGTGCTTTCTAAATTTCCTTATTTAACTCATAGATTGTGTAGAAGAGTTTTACTTGATTTCTAAACATTTGTGGATTTTCTAATTATATTTTGACTATTTGGTTCCTACTTAATTTCATGTCATAGAACATATATTTTATGCTGGAAAATCTTTGGTTATTTTTATATGGTATCATTTTACAAACAGATTGGATATGTCTAATAGGTAGAATCCATAAGATTTATGATGGATTGTTGGAGGGAGGGTGAAGCAAATAAAAAGGTCAGCTTTATAAAGACCTTGTTTAAAGTGCCTGCAAGCAGGCGCAGGAGCCAGGGGATCAATCCCCAGGCCTGCAGTGCTGGCCGTGCTCCTGGAGTGCGCTGAGAGGGCAATTGAGACTGGGCGTGTAGTGCACACCTGTAATCCCAGCTCTTGGGAGGCTGTAAGCAGGCAGATCACTATGAGTCTGATCTAGTAGTGAGACCCTGAACACCCTGTAGACCCTTCCCTAAAATACAAAAAAGACCTTGTTTTTATAGAACTTGGCAGTTTTTATTGTAAACCAGAGTTATTTACGATTCCACAAATAAGAATCAGTGTTCCAAAACATATTTAGACATAGAATTTACTAAATGCTTTTGGACATATTGTATTAGAATGTCTTTTATGTATACACAAAGTATTTTATATTCACAATAATTCATATACTAAATTCCAATTATGTAAACTTCTCATTAAATCAATTTTTAGGGCATATTTTTTACCTGATTTTGTAATATAGCACACATTCAGTGGATGTTTATTGAACATTGTTGTTCACTAGTATAAAGTCATAAACATATCTGGAATTTATTTGCTTTATAAATTTTCTTAGACTTATCTAAAAAGGAAACATAAAATACAACACATAGATTAGAATTTCAATTCGGTATAACAGAATTGATATCCTTAATTCTTCATTTGTTTCTGTGTTTAGTTATATAAGTAGAAAAAGACTTGAAGATTCAAGATCTTTAAATGTGAATTTCATAAAATATTTTGGGAAACAGCATCCTTGTATTCAGAGAGGACATCCTACTTTATTTTTATTTTATTTTTTTTGTGGCAACAGGGAGAGAACTCAAGACCTCATGCTTGCCAGGCAAGCACTTATTCCACAGATCTATCTCCCTGGCCCTGATATCCTACTTTAAAATAACTCCAAGTTGAATTCAGTATGGAAATGGAAACTTCCCTTTAAAACAACTTGCTATTTTCTTTCCTTGTTCTCTCTATATTTTATGCAAATTCATTTTTATAAACTTTACATTTAAACTAAAATTTTACAGAGCAACATCTTGCTTCCAAATAACATTTTCTTCCTTATACATGAGTTTGAAAATCATTACCCCTACTGGGAATTTTCTCAGAGGAACTGAAAACATTGTATCATAGTGATATATGTGCACCTATGTTTATAGCAGCACAATGTGTGATAGCAAAATCTTGGAAACAACCAAGATGTCCATCCCATGAGGAATGGTTGAAAAAGATGTGGTATTTCTATATAATGGAATATTACTCAGCTATTAAGAATGATAAGCTTGAAGCATTTATACTGAAGTGGATGCCATTTGAACATATACTCATAAGTGAAATAAACCAGACACACATGTGTAAATATTGTAGTCTCCCTAGTATAAGAAGCGAAAAGCAGAAATACAAATGGAAGTGTATAACAACAACTGAAAACAATTGAGTCAGATAAGGCAAAGTGAATGTCATATGCTGCAGGATACTAATCAGCTTTTCTTCTGGATGGTTAACAACCTAAGTTCACAGATAAAAAATGGAGAAATAGAAGAGCCACAAGGCCAGCCAACATTTTGGCCCTAGCCTTTCAAGGTCAGCGAAGACTCAGGACATAGGAGAACCTGTACTGCAACATCATGAAGCTCAGTTGAGCTCCCAATTTTCTGAACAAGGAGACTATGGAGCCACAGAGGAAAGAGATTGGTGATCTATAATGTGCCTGGGGAGAGTCACATGGAGAGAAAACTTTCTCTCAGGCTCTCACAAAGAGCAAACTGGTCAAGCATTGGCTGTGACTCATCCACATGGATGACACAGACAAAAGATCTACAGAATAAGGTACAGGACTACAAGATAAACCCTGAGGGGACTTCACTGACCTCATAAGAAACATAAAGTACATGTGTTTGTATATAGGTCTTGCTCTATCTAGGTCTTAACCATCCAGCAGAAAAATATAAAAATGAAGTATACACCGCGGGGCCATAATAATAAGTTGAGCTGTAAATGGCTATGGTCGACAACTTCTTCAGATAACTCACTATTGTTGTGGAATGCTGGACTGTGTTGGATTGTGTTGTCGAGTTCAAGCACCTAAGTTAATTGAATGACAGTGGAGTGCCCATCTCTGACAGGTGTAGATAAAGGGGTATAGAAAGGAAGAATCATGATGTGTGTGTATGGACAGTACAGTTGGGATAGATATGCTGTGCTTCTATGTAATTCTATGAGGGGCAAGATTTGCACTAATGGTGGCTGGACAGGATATTATGTCGGCTTCTAGTACTATGGACAACCACTAGGAAAATAACAAGGTAGAAAGTATTAATTATTGAATCTTTGATGTAATTCAGGAATAAAGAATAAGATATACAAACAGCTGCACTCTCTTAATTTTCTGATAAGAGTCATATGATATAATAATGTTTGTAAGTATAATATCATGTATGCACCTTCTATGATACCAAAACATTCTGAAAACAATTTGCAGTGTATTAATTTATTGAATCCATCTTGTCAAGGTATCTTAAAACGGTCTCATTGATATTTGTACTTCAATGAAACAAAAATAAAAATAAAAACATAAAAATAAATAAATAAAAATTAAAAAAAGAAGAAAAAAGGAAATCATTGTTAAAAGGTATACTGTTTGTGATTCTAATGCTGTCAGTATAGAGCTTTTTTTGGCAAAAATTCACTGACTTAGCAGTAAGATTCTTGGCAGTAAGATTCTATAATAGTAATTATCTCCTCCTAGATAGTGGACAGAACACTGACCCTGTCCTTCAAGGTCAAGGTGTTGGTACTTTCCTGAAGTGAGTTTCCTTTTTCATTTTAATTATGTGATCCAATAATTTTGAGATATTGATAGCAAAGTGTGTTTTGCATAGCATCTTGTGTGAAAAGTGATAATTATTTGCACCTTATCAAGTGTAATACCATCGCTATTTTTTTCCCCTTTGCCTATAGAAGTAAATTAGCTAGTAAAAGACACAGTCATTGTTTTCAAGGAACGTAACCACAGAACTTCTTGCAAATGAAGTTCTTGGGTCTCTTGAGCCGGAGTCTGTGGTAGTGGGCTTTAGGACTCTGGTGTTAACAGGCTCCATGGGTGAGTGTGGGGTAAGCTCAGGCCTGTGACTCTGTGGCTTTCTCTCCACCCCTCCCTCCATGCCTAGCACGGGGCTTTCTGATTGTCCTTGTGGCAAACTGCTTTGCAGACCCAGGGCCTTACATGTGCTATTGTTCCAGAGTCTTGAACCTGAATAAGCATAGAATTACGAGAGTACAGGATTTATTTTAGTCCATTTTGTGTTGCTATAGCAAAGTCTCTGAGGTAGGATGACTTATAGAGAACAGAGATTTATTTTATAGCACTACTAGTGGTTGGAAATTTTAAGATACAAAGCTGGCAAGTGCAGTGCCTGGTGTGAACCAACCCTTACTTTCCAGAGGGTATAGTATTGTGTTTCAATGTTTTACATAGTGGAACAGCAGGCAAAAAAGGTTAGACTCTGGAAAGACTTTAAAAAAATTTTTTTAATCATTTGTTTGTTTGTCTGTTTATTTGGTATGGGGTTTCTCTATGCAGCTTGGATAGTTAATGATCCTCTTGTCTCAGTCTCCCCAGCACTTGGATTATAGGTGTGCGCTACCATGTTCGGCTTCAACGGCCAGGACAGCAGCACATCAAGGATTTAAAGGCAGACATGACATGCAGTAGTGAGGACTGAACCTGGGTCCTTGCGCTTGATAGGCAGGCACTTAGAACACTGAGCTATGTCCTGAGCCATGAGAAGCCTTTTATTTTATGAATTTAGGACAGGGTCTGTAGGGTGTACAGGGTGTAGATAGGACTCAGAGTGATTCTCCTGTTTTCAGCCTCCCAAGAGCTGAGATTACAGATGCATGCCACCAATCATGTCTCAGCACGAGCTGGGGGCGGGGCTGGCATGGCACACTGGGGACCAAATTTCGACCACTGCACACTGCCTAAGCAGGCACTTTAGTCCACTGAGCTATCAGGCTGACCCTGAAGCCTTTTAATAGCAGCATGAATTTCTCTCTTCTCTGATGTCTCCACCTCTCAGTACTGTTGTTGGGGACTAGGATTGCAATATGTGATTCAGGGAGAAAACTCAGACCAGCCAATAAGCCATGCTTATTGCATTTATGGGGAACTTGTGGGTTTTTCTGCAAAAGTTTGCTATTTTGGCATCTATGTTGTCTTTACAATCTAATCTTGGCATGATATTCAATCCCAAACCACTACTATTATAATAGAAATATTGTGATACACTGAAGTACTGAAAGTTTGTCAGCGTGTTGCATATTTTTAGCTAAACAGATTTCCACTCAACATGCCTTTGATTTCAAGCATAATTTTGAAAGTTTTCTAAATTGTGTTTCACCGTGCTTCAAAAAATAGACTAAAGGAGAAAGATAGTTTCTTCATTAATTTTAAGTCTTATCCTCATGTTTCAAGGTGATCTGCATGGGTTTCTTTGTGCAGTGTGGTTGGTAAAGTTCTTTGATATGGACTGGCTGAGTCTGTACAGATTAAGAAATTGGTCAAGGATGTAGCAGCTGATTTCCAATAACAAGCTGGAGGCTCAGCTGTCTACCTTCCAGGGAGTAGTCTTCCATGAATGATATTGTTAGAATCTTAAGTTCAACAAGATACCAAGAAAGAGACCAACTTCATGTTCTTTTTTTTTTTTTAATGGAAAGAAAAGTAATATTTTATTTCATTGACTATCTTCGATTAGCAAAAAATGCAAATAAAAGGAATAGCAGTAGTTAACAATATTATATAACAGCCATAGCAGTTGCCTCCTGACGCTTCTATTTCCTTGCACTTGCAATGGATATGCAGTGATGGTGAATCTTTTAGATCTTCTAATGGCACAAACAGCCCACGGTGCACGTATGCCACCCGTAGGTATTTTTCTTTGACTATTCATTTATGCTTAAGTCCAGCAGCAGCCAATTTGATCTGTTCTTTTTATTTTTTATTTTATTGAAATACAAATATCAATGAGACAGTTTTAAGATACCTTGACAAGATGGATTCGATAAATTAATACATTGCAAACTGTTTTCAGAATGTTTTGGTGTCATAGAAGGTGCATACATGGTATTATACTTACAGACATTATTATAGCATATGTCTCTTATCAGTAAATTAAGAGAGTGTAGCTGTTTGTGTATCTTATTTTTATACCTGAATTACATCAAAGATTCAATGATTAATACTTTCTACCTTGTAATTTTCCTAGTGGATGACCATAGTACTAGAAGCTGACATAATATCCTGTCCAACCACCATTAGTGCAAATCTTGCCTCTCATCGAATTATGTAGAAGCACAATGTTATCTATCCCAACTGTGCTGTTCATACACACACATCATGATTCTTCCTTTCTATACCCCTTCCTTTGTCTACACCTGTCAAAGATGGGCACTCCATTGTCATTCAACTAACTTAGGTGCCTGAACTTGACGAAACAATCCAACACAGTCCAGCATTCCACATCAATAGTGAGTTATCCGAAGAAGTTGTCACAGCTCAACTTATTATTATGGCCTCACGGTGTATACCTCATTTTTACACTTTTCTTCTGGATGGTTAAGACCTAGATAGAGCAAGACCTATATACCAAAACATGTAGTTTTTGTTTCTGATGAGGTCAGTGAAGACCCTCAGGGTTTATCTTGTAATTATGTACATTATTCTATAGATCTTTTGTCTGTGTCATCCATGTGGATGAGCCATGGCCAATGCTTGACCAGTTTGCTCTTTGTGAGAGCCTGAGAGAAAGTTTTCTCTCCATGTGACTCTCCCTAGGCACACTATAGAACTTTGATCTCTTTCCTCTGTGGCTCCATAATCTCCTTGTTCAGAAAATTGGGAGCTCAACTGAGTTTCATGATGTTACAGTACAGGTTCTCCTATGTCCTGAGTCTTCGCTGACCTTGAAAGGCTAGGGCCAAAATATTGGCTGGCCTTGTGGCTCTTCTCTTTCTCCAATTTTGATCTGTGAACTAAGGTTGTTAACTATCCAGAAGAAAAGCTGATTAGTACCCTGCAGCCCATGTCATTCACTTAGCCCTAACTATCTGACTCAATTCTTTTTAGTTGTTGTTGAAGCTTGCCATGTTGGCTTTCCTGATGGGAACTCAGCTTTCCTTATCCTTGGAGGAGGTCGGAATCTCTCTGCTGCTGCTGATGAGTATGGTGCTTTTGGGGGTTCTCTGGTTATTACCATGAGCATTGCTTCCTAGCTCCAGTCCAGATCCCTCAGCCTGCTGGCACAGATCCTTCATCCTGCTGGTGCAGACTTTCTAGCTTCTAACACTGACCTTTGGGCTTCCCCAGGGTAGATCTCTGAAGCGGGCCTGCATGAGACTTTGTCGTGGGCTCTAGGCCTCCAGTTGGACTCATGAAGGGCATTGTTAAGAGCTCTAGGTCTTCAGCTGGACTCATGCAGGATGCTGTCATGGGATCCAGACTCTCAGCTGCATTCTTTGGTCTTTAGTGTATGGACAGATTTCTGCAGTGTCTTTTTGTATACAATTCTTTGGATGTGTACTATACATAATCTTATAAAATATGTGTATTGTATTGTATTGTTCCCCTTGCAAAGCCCCAAACTACAACAGCTGATTATGTCCCTTGGGGGCATGTACATCACATGTCTTAATTGATTTTCATTCCCTCTTCCTCCCTTTCTCCTTTCCTCCATCTCTTGGTCTTATTTCCATCTGAAAAAGATCTGTCTCCCTTCTTCTGATTCTCCATCTGCTCTTTCGCTCTGTATTTATATTTTAGGTTTCTTATACAAAAGACACCATTCGACATTTAGACCCATGTGCCTCATTTATTTCACTGACCATTGTGGTCTCCAGGTGCACCCCTTTTTCTATGAGTGACTCAAGTTTCTCCATCGTCATGACAGAGTAGGTGGCCCACGTCATGAGTGTACATGATGAGTGTACAGACACTCATCTTCCTCATCCATTCATCTACTGATGGATGTAGAGACAGCTTCCAAGATTTAGTTATTATAAGTCATGCTGCTATAACCAGAGGTTTCTATGGTGGTGGAAAATATACAGCTGAAACCCTGTGTCCCTTTGTTTTCTTCTCACAGATAAAATTTCTCAATTTCTGTGTATATTATTATCTTTTTACTACTTATGTGTGGCTCCCAAAATGATATAGCCTATCTGTAGCCATAAGCAACACATGTTATTACATTTATTTATTTATTTATTTATTTATTTATTTATTGGTGGCACGAGGGATTGAATTCAGGACTTTACTATTATTACTTTTAGCTAAATTTTTAATTTTGGGATAATTGTGTATTGTTCCATGAGGCATGAAGAATGATTGCCCTTATATAAAGGACTTCGTTTCTTAGAAATTTTAAGAAACAATACATGCACTCTTTACCCTATTTTCCCCAGTAGTGACCTGTGCAACCTAGATATTGACATAAATAATAGCAAAGACATACATTTTTTCAATAAAAGACTTCTTCATTTGTTCTTTTACTCTATTTATTTGCCTCCTGTCATCATTCCTTAACCGCTTTATCTCTAGCTTTATTATTTCAAGAATGTTCTGTAGATGGGATTGCACTGATGTGTACCCCCTGGGGGCTCATGTCTTTCATGCAGCCTAATTCTCTGCAGAGTCATGAAGATAGTTTTATTCCTTCTAATTGATGGGTAGGGTTCTATGGCATAGAGTGACCAGTCTGTCTCTTATTTCTAGCTTTGGGCTATTGTAAATGAAAGCTCCTAGAAACATTTGTGTAAAGATTTATGTGAACATGTGTTCATTTCTCCGGGATAGATATCCAGGAGTTTATGCTGGGTTATGTGATAGCTGTGTAGTTACTTTTTTTTTTAACCTTCATTTAAAAATTATAACAAAATACGTATAATGCAAACTTCACCATTTTTGAATGTATGATTCAGTGGTACCAGTTGTGTATTAAAGGTTATACAATCATAGCCACTGTTCATCTCTGGAACTCTTTTTATCTTATAAAAGCGAAATTATCTCCATTAAAGAATAACTCTGCACTGTTCCTGGCCACCACTGTCCCATTTTCTGTTGCTGTGATTTTCACTGTTCTAAGTCCGTTACATAATGGCAATCATTCTTCACGCCTCAACCTTTGGCTAAAGTCAAGTGTTCTGTATCTGTTCTTATCAATTTAAGTGGAATCATTCAGTGCTTTTCTTTTTGTGGTTTATTTAATCTCACACAATGTCCTCAGATATTATCCATGTTGTAACATAAGTCAAAGCTTTCATTCTCTTTAAGGCTGAAAATGTTTCATTGTGTGTTTACTGCATTTTGTTTATTTATGCTTCTGTCAGTAAGCTTTAGGGTTACACTTAGGTTTTAGCTATTGTGAATAATGCCAGCATGAGCAAGGGTGGGCAAACATCTGTCTAGGCTCCTGCTTTCAATTCTCTTGGGTTTTGTGTTACACGAACCAGAATTTCTCTTTTAAAGTGGGAAAAAAGTATATATTTAGGATTATCCAATTGTACTCAGTTTAGATGATCCTAAATTTGTTGGTAACATCTGGTGCATCATAATCGGGGGCCAGTAGAACATACATCTTCTTCTCTCCATCAGGCCTCCTTAGGATATTGACTTTGGCAACATTGCTGTCATAGAGCTTCTTTACAGCTTGTTTGATTTGGTGCTTATTGGCTTTGGCATCCACAGTAAACATGAGTGTGTTGCTGTCCTTGATCTTTTTCATGCTTCACTCTGTGGTCAGGGGGAGCTTAACAATGGCATAGTGATCAAGCTTACTTCTCCTGGGGATGCTCTTCCGAGGGTATCTGGGCTGCCTCTGGAGCTACAGTGTCTTGGGACAGAGAAAGGTGGGTGACATTTGTATCTTATTTTTGTGGCTGTGGATGCCTTTCAGCACTGCCTTCTTGGCCTTCAAAGCTTTTGCTTTGGCTTCAGCTTTGGGAGGGGCAGGGGCTTCCTTCTTCGCCTTTAGCACCATCTGGGTAAAAAGGCCACAGCTTTTTAAAAACTCACTGCAATTCAATACCTGATGGGATTCCACTACAAAGGGAGAAGGTTTTGACCCATGGATCCTGGAGGTTCGCAAGCGGCCCTTTGTCGGGGCAGCAGCATCGCAAGGGCAACATGATGGTGGTGTAGACTTCTTACCTTAGCAGCCAAGGTACAGAATGACATGAAGCAGACGGACGTCCCACAGACCGTTTGTAAGCTTCTCTCAGCCATCTAAGAATCTCTTGCAAGACTATACATCCTGAAGGTTGCATCCCTTCTAAAAAGTACCATTTGGAGGACCAAGCCTTTGATACATGTACCTTTGGAGGACAGTCACAGTTCAAACTATGGCATGTGCCAAGAAGTGGAGTTTCTGGATCATATTCATGCTACTGGGAGTAACTGAAGGAGCTACCATACTGTTGTCCACTGCAGTCTGCCATTTCACATTCCTGACAATGCACAAGGGTTTCAATTAGTCTGTGTGCTTGCCCACCCTGGTTAGTGTCTGCTTTTTTTTTCTTTGATATCAGCTGTTCTTTGGTATCCTGGAACCAGAGTTGGTAACTCACTGCAGTTTTGGTTTGTGTTTTCTTTATGATTAATGAGGTTAGGCATATTTTCAAGTATTTGAAATCAGATCTATGATTTATAAATGTTTTTTCTCATTCTGTTTTTTTTTTTCTTTTTATTACCTTTTTGATAGTGTGTTTTTTTTTTTGTGTGTGTGTGTGACAGGGTCTTGCTATATATTCCGGCTAGCTTTGAAGTCACTATGTAGCCCAAGTTGGCCTTGAACTCAAGACAATCCCCCGCCTCAGCCTCCTGAGAGCTGCAATTAAAGGCATGCATCACCATGTCCAGCTGTTGAAAGTGTTTTTGAGGAATAAGTTAAATTTTCATGAAGTCTGCTTTATCTATTTTTTTTTTTTTTTGGTTTCATATCTAAAAAATCATTGCCAAATCCAACATCACAAAGACTTTTCCTCTTAAATATTTTATAATTTAAGGCTTATCGTTGTGTATTTGATCCATTTTTGCATTAGTTTTTGGTATGGTATTTGATGAGTCTAATTTATTATTTTGCAGGAGAATATCCAGTTTTCCCAGTACTGTTCATTACAACAGTGCCGCTGGCATAGTGGTATCATGCAAGATTCCCAGTACTGTTCATTAAAAAGACTGTTCTTTCCCCCTGGAATGGTCTTGAAATCCTTGGGCATTATTAACTTTCCCATTGTCTGGCACAGTGCCTAACACAATTTCAAGGAGAAAAATTCGATTCAGCTCATTGTTGGAGGGGTTCCAATTCATAGCTGGCCTGAACACAGCAACAAATGGTGGAGGGGTATGTGGAACAAAGCTGCTTGGGTCATAGTGGCTGCAAAGCACAGCTCAGGACTTGTGTTGGAAAGGACAGGACGACGAGCCAGGCCTGCACCATGCACCCAGACACCTAGGAGTATGCTCTTTAATCTGGTGGGCATTTCTTAATTCAATGAAGTGACATATCAGGATTAACTGCCCCTGAAAAATCATTAGATGAAGTACATGAGGGCTGATTTCTACTTGATTTCATTGATTTGTGTATCTATCTTTATGCCAGAAGAGTTTTGACAGCTGCAGCTTTGCTGTAAATTATAATATTAGGAAGTTTTTTTTTTTTTTTTGTTTTGTTTTTTTTGACTGGTACAACCACTCTGGGAATAAGTGCAGTGATTCCTCAGAAAACTAGGCTTAAAGATCCCATTTAACCCAGCTATTCCCCTTCTGCATATCTTTCCAGAAGAATTAACAAAGTCGTACCACAGCGATATTTGTGTGTCCAATATTTACAGTAGCACAATTTATAAAAGTTAAATCCTGAAGACCTCCCAAAGGCCTTCAGCTGAGGAATGAATAAAAAAGATGTGGTAATAGCCGGGCGTGGTGGCGCATGCTTGTAATCCCAGCACTCGGGAGGCTGAGGCAGGAGGATTGTTGTGAGTTCGAGACCAGCCTGAGCTACAAAGTGAGCTTAAGGCCAGCCTGAACTGCATAGTGAGACCCTGTCTCAAAAAGACAAAAAAAAAAAAAAAAAAAAAAAAAAAAAAAAAAAAAAAAAAAAAAAAAAA
>PVKA01015379.1:0-12218 GCA_004027165.1 Ctenomys sociabilis | reverse complement strand
TATTGTCTTCCTAGTGTAAGACACTGAAACAGTAAGTAAGAAACAAAAGGTACAATAGATATTGTGAAAGGGAAAGAAACTACTGGGAAGTATGATCCTTATTTTTATTTTTAAGATTATTTGCCTGTTCAGGGTCCCTTGAGATTCTATATGAATTTTAGAATAAGTTTTTCTTTAATTTTGTGATACCAGGGATTGAACTCAGGACCCTGTGCTTGCCAGGCAGGCGCTTACTCTACTAGCTATCTCCCCAGCAGTATTTACGTCTTTTTTTGAAGTATTTTGACTTTTACTTTAGAACATATTTATCAGTACTATGCATATTTCTTAGTGCCTGAACTTGGCCAACTTCAGTTGTCTCAACCTGACCACATATCCTACAGGTAATTCCATGTTTTCTTGTGTATCTTGAGTCTTTAGAGTAGTTACGAGCTTCTCAGTTTGAGATTGGCTTACAGATAATAAAACTTTCTCCTCAGGCAGTAGATTCTCAGAGGATTCATTCTTTTTGTGGGTATTACATGTTTCCTCTCCAGGAACTGTTTCTTTCTCTGCTTGCACTTGGGATTTTGACATGGACTCTTGAGACATAAAAGTAAGATTTTCATCAGGTGTACTATGTCTTTCTTCTTTGGACAATTTTTCTTTCTTTCCTTGCATCCCAAGTTTTGAGGGTGCATCTTGATGTTCAGGCATAGAAGTTTTGTCTGGTTCTTCACCCTGAAAGTTACTGGAGGCTTCAGTCCATAGTCGGCTGGCTCCAAGGCATAAAGCAGAGGGCAGTATTTACATCTGAACAGCACTGTCTTCTAATCTATGACTATGAGATGTGTTTCTACCTTATTTAATTTCCTTCATCAGTTTTTAGTTTTCATTGTACTAAACTTTCACCTACTTAGTTCCTTAATATTTTATATTTTGATTAGTATCACAAAACATTCTATTACTTATTATCCTAAGTATTATTTCTTGCATATGTAAAACAATACCATGAGATTGTAGTGTTATCTCTGAGCAGCTTGTGTTTCCCTTTCAAATTTATACTTGGGATATTTGACCTTGTAGAAAATAGATGTAGCTTGAGCATTCGTTTTCATGTAGCATTCTGTTGTTTACATTATGAATTCGGTTGTGATGTATGAGTCATATTGCAAATAATGCCACTGTGAACATTCCTGTTCATGGCTCTTGGCTTTGATGTGTAGAATTTGTCACTAGGGCGCACATGTGGGAGGCAGGGACACTTCTCTGTCCAAGGTGAAGCTCTTCAGAGCTGGGACATCCATCCAGATGTGATGACCATTATCCGAGCTAGTGCTGTGGAGCCTAAGTGTCATCAGGAAGAAGCCCCACAGAGGGAGGCACATCTCCTTCTGTGTCTCTTCGGGCTCTGTGCAGAAATGACTACTGTTTTCTTTGTCCTTCTTCTACACATTGTGGCCTTTTTGTTGCTACTGAGCACTGGCGTCACCATGCCAGCTGGTGCTTACTGACTCTCATTTTCCAAACACCGTGTGAAGTCCTCCATATGCATTATTGTGCTCATTTATTCTCCACAGCACTCTTAGGAGGTGGGTAAATAATTTTCTTTTTTACACTTAAGGAAAGCAAAACCTGAACAACTTGCCATGTTTGCCCAGGGGCACAGGTTAGAATTCTAACCCAAGTTGTTATAACCCTGCTTCTAAGCTCTTGGTACATTGAATTTCTGTTATTTATTATTCTTTATTTACAAAAGGAAAAGATAGAAGTCTAATGTTGCGGGAATGTTGTTTATATAGTGTCAAAGAAAATCAGGAGGGTTTGGAGGGAAATCAGTCCTTGTGACTCATAATCCTTAATAATTGCCTGGGGCTCAAGGGAGCATGCCATTTATTGTTTCTTCCCCTACTTTAAAAAATGTTAACATGAAAATTCTTAAAAATGTTAAAGAATTAACATCAGGAGGCTGAGGCAGGAGAACCAAAAGTTTGAGGCAGCCTGGGGCTATGGGAACGAGTTCAAGGTCAGCCTACACAATGAAATCCTGCCTCAAAAATAAAAACAGAACACGTGACAACATGCCATAGCACATCTCACTATTTTTGCTCATTCCCATGTCTGTCCCTATATGGTAAGGGTTTCTTGGTGTTGTATGTTGTGGTTTTGGTGCACACATACGTTTTTCAGACGAGCACTATAGCGTAAGCATTTTTTCTTCCTCTTCAATCTTTGCAATGATTATTTGAGTGGATGTGTTCCATTTATTTCCTCCTGCTAGACGCTGTACATATCACTGTCATGAAACATTTTTTAAAATGTATTTGCTTATTGCAGGGTCTCACTATGAAGCTTGGACTCCTAGTGATTCTCCTGCTTTTCAGAGCTCCCCTCCCCCAGCGCTGGAATGACAAGTGTGTGGCACTATGCTTGGACTCTGGCTGGCTCAGCCTGCTCTGGGGGTGGAGCTGGCACCTATGTCGTGCTGGGATCGAATCATGGTCCCTGTGCTTGCCTAAGCCTGCCCAAGCAGGTAGTCCTTTGAGCTATCTTGCCGGCCCTGTCATGAAACATTTTTGTGCTTTTTTTCCTCTCATTTGGATCATTTCAAGCTGAATTCCACTGGGGAGATCTCGAGGCCAATGGGATATTCCTTTCTGGCACTGCATGATATGTCTTCCTGACATATCAATTATTTTTGCCTCTAATTGGCAATTAGAAGTTTATATGCCTAATGTTTTAACTCCTGGGCTTTCTCTGTGGCTATTCCACTGGTCATGTGCCTGGCTCCAGGAATGACCCCACGCCTTTCTGACATTTATACTCCTGGAGGTGAAATAGCATTCAGCGTACATTTTAACCACTGATAAAACCATAGTTTTTCTGGGAACCAATAATCTGTTAGCATTCCAGAACAAAAGCAGGAAAAACTGGACTAGAGGGTAGAAAACTAGGTACAGACAGAGCCTTGGCTCTGCAGGCTTATGCCTTTTCTCCACCCGACTGTGCTACTGTCACCACATGCCACCTCCAGGGCTGTCCAGGTGAGCCCTGTGTCAGGAACCTGTGATTTGCCAAGCTGATTTCCAGGAGAGTCTGCCACTGCACGGTGCCCCGGCTCCACAGGCTGGGGCTGCTCCCTGCAGGGTTAGTGCAGGGGCCCTGCGCAGCAGCTCCACTGTGGCTCCTGCTCTTCTTCAGGGCAGCCAGCTGGCCCTGAGCCTGGGTGCAGCGCCCCACCGTAAGCTGCCCCCTGCACTGCGGCCTGGGCTCATGCTGAGCTCCCTCCCACTCATCATTTAGTCCTCCTCCCTGATCGGCAACTCCCAAGTTCATCGGGAAAGTGTGTGTGAGTGAACTCTCGGTGAGGAGGGAAGGTGGCACCCCATTACTTACTGGGGTTTCTAGAGAGTTCCAACTTAAGATGTTAAGCAAGGACTTAAGGCCCAGCATCGGATTTCTTGGTGAGACTTTTTCTTTGCAGTACTGGGGATTGAACTCAGGACCCTGTGCTTGTCAGGCAAGCACTCATTTTACTGAGCTATGTCCCTGGGCCCAGAAACATTTTGAATGTAGTGTTGTACCCTAATTTTAGGGTGAAGGTGTCATGTGTCACTCATGTTTTCTACCTGCCCTTTCCAGCAGCGTCTCTGGCTTCTCTTGTTGCTCATGCTATGCCATTATACATGACCTGTTCTTTCCTATTCCACTGGTTTGATGCTCCATCTTTTGTACACCCCACCCCTCCAAAAAGCAGGAGTTAGCTATTTTTACCCCTAGTTCCATTCCCATGGAAAGCTTCTGGCCCATGGCCTGTGGTGAGTACGATGGAGAACTCCAGAGACCAGGCTGATGGTACTGATCTGGCTTATTGAGGAATCACCTGAATATATCAGCTGAGGGTAGGGAAGGACGTGAATAGGTTAATTGTGGGACAGGACAGGGCTGCTCTTCTGTCAGTGACAGCCAAGTATGCTCAGCATTCTGGCTCCTGGAGTGTGCTCTACAGGTGCTCCTCAGTAATGGCAGTGAGCATAGCCTCTGGCCCTGATATGCCCACAACGGCCTTTATAAACAATGGCCACAAGGTGTCACAGTTGAAATGTAAGGTGTCCTCTGAAGATTTGTGTTTTGAGGGCTTGAGCTCCAGCAGGGTTCAGAGGTGAGGCACACAGAGGCCCCTGGGTCATGGGGGCACCCTGGGTCATGGGGGCGCTAGCTTCATGGGAGGGGCGAGGCCTGCTGGTCTGTAGCTGAATGGGCTTTGAGCAGGTAGTGCCTGGTGGAAGAAGTAGGGGGTCCGGAGGATGACTTTGAAGGACAGGGCTTGTCCCTGCCTTTCTGCTCCTCTTCTGCTCTCTACTTTCTGGCACGTCCTCTACTTCTACTTCCATCATGTTTTTCTGCCACTCTCAGGCCCAAAAGGATAGAGCCAAGTCACGAGGGCTAAAACCTCTGAAACTTTGAACCAAAATAAGTCTTCCCTCCTTTAAGTTGCGCAGGTCAGGCCCCACCGACGGGAGGATATGATTAATACTCACATTGGTCACTGTCCCGTCTCATCAATGGGCTATGCTCCTTTGCTGTGTTGTCTCTTTGTTAAACAATGCTTCAGCCCATTCCTTCTTTGGTTTCTTATGCTAGTAACTGCGGTCTCCTGACCTGGCTACACTGCTTCCTGGTAAACACCTCTGTCATCCAGCCCGGTCCCAAGTGCTCCCTATGCTGCCACTGTTGCTCATTGGCCAGCATTTTGCTGGGCTCCATAGTTTTGGTCATGTAGGGCTGAGGAGAGCGGCTGCTGTCTGGGAACTGTGCACTTGCCAGCTCACTGTAGGCACCGTCCACTCCCTATTCTGCTCATGTAGGGTACAGATTTTGCCTCAACTCTGAGTGGGATACTTTTGCTGTTTGTCATGTACAGCTCCTCCTAGATCTCCAGCACATGCTACACGAATGTGTCTGATTGACCATGCTGCTTCCTTGGTGGTTGGCAAGACCTTGTGCATAATTTGTGTTCAGTTGTTTTAACTGAATGAATACATATTTGATGGAGTAAAGGTACACTTAAAGACAACCCCCAACAACAACAACAATAACAACAACAACAAAAGACATATTTACCATTAGCAAAATTGAGACTGGGTTTCACACATTTTTAGTATTGACATTTACTTTGGGGTCTATTGAGTTCTAATTGAAATACTTGAAAGATAGAATCTGATTGGCACCCAAATGTGGTAAAGCAAGTGCTTCTGATTAATATTAAAAACAGTGGATATACTATGATTCCATTTAAAAATGGATTTGTACAGAGAAAAGATGGAAGGACGCAGATCTTGTATGTTGGTGATGCTCCTTGTGTGCTATGGTTGTGGCTACCTTTGGTCTTTTTTTAAATTATAATTTTCTAAGTTGCAACAATGAATATATATCATTTGTGTAGTGACGTGTGAAGTACAATATTCTTATATTTTTATCTTAGTCAGAGGAGGCAAATAAATGTAGGATATTGAGTTCCAATGAGTTGCTCCTGAAACCAATCTACATTGAAAACAAAAGAAGGGCTAGGGAGATAGTTTGGGAGTCTAAGTGCCTGTCTGGCAAGTGCAAGGACCTGGGTGCTATCCTTACTACCACGTACCAAGCCAGTCCTGAAACTGGCCTTGGTGGAGCATGCCTGTAATCTGAGCACTGGGAAGGCTGAGATAGGAGGAGCACTACAAATCCAAGTTACCAGGCAAGATCCTGTACCAAATAAATAAAATATTAAAAAAATTTTAAATAAAATAAAACAAAAGCAGACTTAAGAGAACTTTATTCTTTCATAGTTCTAGGACACAGTAGTTGTCTTGTCATGGGCTCCCCAGAGGAGACACGGAGGCAGCACTGATGCTAGGAGGATGGGGCACTGGTCTTCTAGAAATGAAGTAGAACAGGTGGGTGCAAGTGTCTCTGACTGCCAGATGGCCTTCTTATGAAGGGAGAAGTATTTTCCTTGAAAGAACCCATGAAATCTTATCACCACTGTCATTGTCATGATTCCTGTCAGCATCATTTGTGACACTAGGAGCAAGCTACACAGCAGAGTGAAGGCTGTGGTTTTGTTCTCCTGCAGCTGAGTTTGAATCTTGGCTCTTACTGTGTCATCCGTAGAAGCCTAACTTTCTAATCTTTGGTTTCTTAATTTTTAAGTTGGTTTTCAATGATGTCTACTTGATGAGGTCCTTATGAGGATATCTGAGGCGCAGCACGTGAGAACCTGTGCTTTTGGCATGTAATATGCATTTGATATGAATAAGCATGTCAGTGGTAACACTAACAGTAATAGCTATGAGTAGCACTACTTATTAGTGCCTGTCACATGCAAGACATAATTCTACAAGTTTTATATATTTCTTTCACATATTCATTAAGTCAACTTTATGCTATAGATGAGAAAGTAATCCCAGAGTATTTAATTTGCCTGGGATTAAAAGACAAATACAACTACAGCAACCACAACAGCAATACAACCAAACAAGTGAAAACTAGGTTTAGAGAAATATATTTGAATTCTTTTCCAGTAACTAAGTATATTACAGCATTAAGAAATGGTGAAATATTGAACTATAGTGATTTATTTGGGGTTGTTATCAATAAGCTCTTTGACCAGGTTTCCAAAAGCTCTGTGATAGAAAAATATTGTTTTGACCACCAGATGGCGCTAGATTAAGGTTCTTTCTTAACATGAAATAATTTCCCTGTGAGCGAAATAGCAGGAGACAGAAGTACATAAAACGAAATAAGTGTATTTATTTTTTGGAAGGAAGCCTGTTTCAGGTAGCACATGCGAAAAAAATATGAGAATAACCTTTTGGACTATTTTGGGGTTTCTGTCCTCAGGCATATACTTTAATGAATGTAATACATTTTGATATGTATGAAAATAGCATCTGGTTTAATAATTTTGAGGGTAACATAGAGCCTAATCTGATTTTCATTAGTTAATTACTCGAAGGTATTTGGTTAAAAACTTGAAACCTGAGATTTATGGTGGAAATGGCAGGTAGCCATTAACTCCGGCTACCCAGCAGAGTACGGCAGGCCGATGTTTTATGGCCCCGGAAGGAATTGAACCAGCCCTCGTGCATGTTCCATGGATATAGTTTGATTAAAATCAAAGGAAGTGTGTTGTCATCTAATATAAGGTTATTAATTGAGCACTCATAAGGAGGGGCATGTTTTTCTCCGTCACTCTTGGTAACGTCTGCAGATTGTAGGTCTGCAAAATTTGTTCTTTTAGGCATGTAATTAATCTACAGCGCTTTGTGTCCATTGCCATTACCAGCACTCTTGAATCTGAAACTCATTCAGAATGTTTGCAGTCTAAATTTGTCCCCGGAGATGTCATCCCCTCTTGTGGGCAGAGGGTAAGTACCGAGAGGGGTAGCTTCTATGAAGGGCCTGACATTCACTTCTAAGTTCCATGTGTTGGTCGCTTCCCATTCACACCACCATCACGAAATACTCCACCACGGGGGGAGGAGGGCGGAGCGCAGTGCCCGACCTCTAGTGGCCAGTGCCCTGAACCACGGCAACAGAGAGGGAGACATTCAGCTAGCCTTGCGTGTGGGGTTGGGTAGCAGCGTGGCCAGAAGGATCCAGACCTAGTGCGATTCTGGCTGCGGCTCTATCTCACCCGTGGAAGACCTGATCTCGTGGTAAAAGTGGGGAGCATCTCCTCCAGGGCCAATTTCCAACTGAAAATATGAGGAGGAAATGTTAACTACTTTATCTGGCTGGTAAAGGACATGCTTAAAGCGAGACAGACATAGGATATTACTGAGGAGAGGTGAGGGGAGACCCGGAAGGCTGTGACTGGTCCACGGTTGATCCACTTGTTCCCCAGCCAGGAGCACCACAGCCAAGTGTTTGCTGTGCTTTTGCTTTATTTCCTTTACATCAGATGGGAGCTCCTCAGCTCTGCTGCCACAAGGTGGTCAGAGAAATATAATAAAGGAATTGGAACAAATCTCTCAATTTTTCTCTTTTGCTGATAGCTCTTGTACAAGGAGGACTTAAGGAACTTGTACCATAGTGACAAACGGGAAGACTGAATATTTTTCGAATCTGGGACACTTTTAATTTTTGAGAAGAAATACCTCATTCATTTGGTAAGAAGCTCCTACCCTACCTTTCCTATTCTGGGTCTCTATGGTGCTGGCTTCACTTGTTGCCACAGCTTTTTTCCAATCAGTGACACAAATAACAATGGTGCTAAAGGTCTTCTGCGGCACTGTCCTGGTGACTTGGCTCTTGCGGCAGCATGAAGATTATGTCCTGATGGATGCCTCCACCATGAACGTGGCCAGCACAGTCTCCAGAGTCCGGCATGTTCTCCATCACCCAGGGGAATCAGATGTGAGCCCAGGAAGGGAGCTACTAGACAGCCTGGTGTGCACTGTGCTCGACTACTGACACCCTTCCCCTGATACTGGCCCGCTGCTCTTGAACCAGCTTTTCCCGGTCCTTTTTGGGTCAGCCTGTCACAGTGGTTCACCTGCCCCTCCTCATGCTGCCTGCTCTCCTTCCAGGGCCCAGCTCCTTTGGAATCTCAGCATAAACACAGCTGGGACTCAGGCTGCCCCTACCACATGCTTTTAGCTCAGTCCACCTTCCCAAGTGTTTACAGACATCCCACACTCGAAGAACTCCATTGCCTCAAGAGACTCAGCAAAAGAATCAAGACCGATCCTAATTCTTCACACTTTCTACCTACGGTAGAGTCAAACATCTGGATCCTATTGGAGGCCATTTGTCCTAATGTAGCAGTTCCTATTAATTTTGTAAAGGATTACTATTGAAATACATAATTTAGCAGCTTCAGATTTTACAAGCGACGTCAAGTGCCATACTAAATAGAGTTTGACTGGATTTATTACTGTTGAAAAGGAAATCCTTGATTTTGCGCGTTCCAGCTACTATTGATTCATTTCATACCAGAGTGTGTGAAACTGGAGCTATAGAAAATATTTTCTCCTCCCTTGATCTGGTTGGAACTAATGTTTTCACTTCATGAAATAAACAGTGAGAGAATTTTCATGAATTGCTATGTATTTTTAATTAGTTTTGGTTCTTCTGATGGAATGCATTAATATTTTACACACTGTCCTCCCAGGAAGTGGAGGAATCTGAACTCCTACACTAGTCTTGGCATGTCCAGAAGGAATTAATATTCATCACGTTTCGGGTGGTGGAACTGAACCTCACAGCCCTGGAGGATCATGGGAGCTCACTTGGGCAGAAGGTGTCTCTGAGCAGGGGATGCTGTGCAGACTTCAGGTTTGTTTCCTGGCTTCTTCCCATTGTTGTTGAGGAATGTGTATGTAAGGGTTTAAGCAACTCGAAAGAAAAGGAGGGTTGGGGAGGCTGGCGTGAGGTGGTACACAAGCATGGTAAGGGGAGCAGAGCTATCCTTCTCGCAAGTGCCTTTGTGCTGCCATCCAAGGTCTGCCAGGACCTAGCACCTGGCTAGGTGAGTCTCACATCCCCGAGTGGCACCCTCAGCTCAAAGATTCCGCTTTTGGTTCCTACCATTACTCAGAAATAGTTCGTCTCTTAAAAAGAGGTGTCCAAGTGGGAGGGTGAGTCCATCCAGTGCATGAAGGTGACTCCAGATATCCAGAAAATGTATGCATAAACTCACATTTTAGTAGTGATGCCCTGATACACTTCTTTATTTCTACTAATTGACGGGATTGAGCGGCGGCTACTGTCCATGCCCTGAAATGAAGGACGCCTCTGCCATCTGCTGGCCACTCTGAAGAACTCAAAGGATTTTTCCACAGGAAGTGGGGGAGTTTGATGAATCTTGTTTCAAATTTACTCCAGCAGTTGAGAATTTAGCCAAGTATTAAACAGATTAATTGTTTGCCTTTGTGAAGGCTCGCTCGCCTTTGATCACTCGGTCATCTTAATGAGCACAATGTGGTTGTTTCCCATCTGGCCTTGGAAGGCTTGGCAGGTGGCCTGGGGCCAGAGTGACAGCCTGTGGGCTCCTGGCCGGGCTCCTCATTTTTGGCAGGGGTTTCCTTCCCACTGATGGAAGGTTTACAAAAAGGAGAAAAAAATTCATTATGTCTGAAATCCTGCCAGGACACATCAGCGTATTTCCAGGCCGCCATCTATTGCAAGCTTTCTGAAGATTGAATATTAACTTTTTTTTTCAATGCACCTGCTCCTCGAAAAACCACTTTGTTATAGAATAGTGTGCTTTTATTAATGAATTTTGAATTTTATTTATTAAGATATAGTAGCAGGGTTTCTTCCCTTTAGCTTCCCCATCTTTGTGTCAAGCACAGTCTGCTCCCCACCTCACCCTCCGGTCTTCCGTAATGACCCCACCCAGGCCCCGGGGGCTTCTGGCACAGCCTCACCCAGGGAGCAGAGCTCGTCTCCCTCTGGGCCCACATCCTAAGTGACTCAGCGGCCCTACTATCTTTAGCATCTTGTCTCATCCCACACAAAGCCCTTTTCAGATCCAGCTTGGCTTTTTGATAATTGTTCCACAGTCCCGCAGGGTCTCAGAATATAATGTGGCAATTCAATGCCTGTCTTTCAGCAGAAAAGGGGTGTTCAGTGTGTGGTTAAAGGGCAGGCCAATGACAAGGAGGGAACGAGGTGACAGCAGGTTCTGTCGCCTTGCTTGTCTAGGAGCAAAACATCTCAGCCTACAGAATGGTTGGGAAGCAAATGAATCCTTAACTTTTGGGCCTCAACCCTCCACGTGCTGGGTGTGGCTTAGAGGACAGGATCTCTCTTCTCTTCAGGTTCCCTGTCTCCTACCGTTCTGCGGTTGGTCAATTGTCACAGAACTCACTGATGTCAACTTCAGTTATTGGAAGTGTGGCTTAAGTTGCTGAATATTAAATTCTGGTGGTGCTCTTAGAAGCTAAAATAGATGGAGGATGAGAGCTTCCAAGTTTTGGCCTCTTGTTTTCTTTGACTGTTTTCTGAACCTGGTCCAGTTTAAAAAGCTATTTGTGGCCACATCAGATGTGAGCATAGGAGAGAACTCAAGAAAAAGGGATATTGGGTTTGTTCCTTGGAGTATTTCATACCTGGATGATCCTTTCATTTCAGAGGTATTTTAAAGCCAGTTACCAACTGAGGGATCAAACTTATGGTGAGGATTAAGAGAAGAATCAGATCCCTCATGGACATGGCTTACAGTGTGCACATATAGGTGACTTTCCTTTTAGGGAGAAAAGAAAAGGCAGCCACAGTTAGTTGTCTGCCGATTGGCATCCTGTCTTCCACTATTACCGACATGTAGCAGCACCAACAGTACATCTCACCTCTCGTGTGTTCCACTGGGAAGTGTGTGCTAAGTTGACCGTCCCACTCTGTGTCACTTGAAGGTGTGACAGCATCTACCTTCATGTGGTTATTTTCTTTGGGCAGATTTGGAGGAGTTTCCTTTGCCCCATTTCTGAAGCTTTTGTTCGTGAAGCAGCTTGCAATCACCAAGGGAGGTGTGGTTGTGTTAGGGAAAAATGCTTTGCTGGATGTGGGGACATTCGGTGTCTGTTTTGCTTGTTGTAGTCATCCATGCAGGATCTGGGCAAAGCATTGCTTTAGCCTAAATTCTCTCATCTGGAACTTGGTAGTATATTGATTTCTGTAGTCCCTTTCAGTTTTAGAATTCTATGTTGTACCTTTAGAAGACTAGCTTTGGAGGCAATTCTACATATAGATAGCATTCTAATAAGTCTTGTATGTGCCTTTCATCAGGCTTTGTGATATTAAGTGATCCTTTCAGGCAAGCCCTTGCACCATATATTCATCTCTTATTCTTCTGGCCATCAACCTACCCACACATATATGTGTATGTGCTGTGATTGAAAAATAAGATGAATCTTTAATTGAATTTTTTTTTTAATATATATTTTAGGGAAGGGTCTGCAGGGTGTTTAGGGTCCCACCACTAGATTGGACTTGTAGTGATGCACCTGTTTACAGCCTCCCAAGAGCTAGGATTATAGGCGAGCACTAACATGCCCAGGCTCAATTGCCGTTTCAGTGTGCCCCAGGGGTGGGGCTAGCATGGCAGGCCTGAGGATCGAACCCCTGGCCTCTGTGCCTGTTTGCAGGTACTTTAATCCACTGAGCTATTTGGCTGGCCCTTGAAATTTTTTTATAATAATAAATCACACATTGCTCTTCATCCCCCTCACAGTATTTTTCTTTCCTTGGAA
>PVKA01015378.1:0-50167 GCA_004027165.1 Ctenomys sociabilis | reverse complement strand
AAAAAAAAAAAAAAAAAAAAGCTGAAAGATGGAAAAAAGGAAGAAGAGGAAGAGGAGGAGGATGAAGAGGAAGAAAAACATGCATGACAGCCCAAATGGAAAAATAAACAGGGCAAGTACGATATTCACTGACCCCAAAACCTGCACCACCATGCACTGCCCCAGCACCACCAGCAGGGGGCCTTGGCTCTGGGCTGCTCCTCAGCCTCTCCACAAAGGCTTCTGAGGCAATCAGACAAGCCGGGCACTGTCTGCCTCAGGGCCTCTGCACAGCCCTCCACGCCCACCTATCCTCCTCCTCCCCCAGCCCCATCCCCAGTCACTCCTTTAGACTAGACTGGTTCTCAGGAGGCTCTTACTGGGCCTCTTTTCCGGCTGCCATTATCTGTAACAGTCTACCTGTGTGTTCATCTGACTCATGTCTGTGTCACCTGCACACAGGAAGTGACATAAGAACCCCAGGACTTCCGATTGCCACTGCATGCCAAAGCCCTGCCTTGGGGCTCCCGGGGTGGGCCATGCATCACCCAACTGTGTACAGCTGGCACAGGGCAAGCTCTTGGAGGCAGCAAGACTCACCTCCAGCAGCAGGAGGAGGACTTCCTGGCTCTGCCATACCCGCTGCCACCCTGCCAGCCTCACCTATGCCCCACCCACCCCACCACTACCTCACCCCACCCAGGGCTCACTCACCATCCTCCTGCAGGGCTGCAGAGTCTAGCTCCAGGTCGTACAGGCGGAGGCTGGGCCGAGCCGAGCACACCACTGGCCCAAGTGGTGGCCGGCTGCTCCTGCGCCGCATTCGGACTGTGCGGTTGTAGTACTGGGAGATGATGGCACCTCGACTGCGGCCTGGACAGGCAGGGGCAGAGCCAGGCCAGTGTTCCTAGTGCCAGCCTCCCCATCCTCAGCCCTGCCCAGGGCCCTCTGGCTGCACTGCATTCCCAGGAACCTATTTTTACCCTTGGGATAATGACTCTGGAGTCATTTTTAGAAGCCAGAACAGCACAGGCCTGAGCCAAGGTCTACAGACCCTCAGCTGAAACTCCAGATCAACTTCAGGCTGAGGCGAAGGCCAGTGTGGGCAGAGGGTCTGCTCACCAATGGTACGACTGGGCATGCAGGCCAAGATGTTGAGTGTGGCAGTGCTGTAGACTGGGCCGCCCTCGGCGCCCGGCAGGATCTGGTGACCGCTGGCTAGGAAGGAAGGACGGCCATTAACCGGGCTCCTCACACACCCTTCCTAGACCTGCAGACCCCAGAAGGGTCATCATAGGTCATGTCCACACCATGCCCACTCACCTGAGGCCCCCAGGTTTCCTGCCACCTGCTGCAGCTCCAGGCCCTCCTCAGCCACCCACAAGCTCTGCTCCTGAATGAGCTGGTGGAAGGAGTCATGCACTTCGCTCTCCTCATAGGGGCTGAGTTCAGGGCTGCTGGGTAGGAGGAGCAGAGACAGCAATCCAGGCTGAGCCCTGGCCCCAGCAGCCCACCTCCTTCCAGAAGGAGAAGAAGGGTGGTCCACGCCAGCCGCCATCCCCAGAGCACTTACTCCTGGTCCCCTGAGGTCTCAGAGACATCGAGAACTAAGGACAGTGGCTGGGCCATGACTACGGTCCACCTCCAGCAGATCTGCAGACCTAGGGCAGCTCACAGCCTGGAAGCAGCCTCAGGAGCCTCCTGTCGCCCATCTGACAAGACAGGGACACAGTGAGCCCCCAGTGTGTGGCACACATGCCAACAGCCCAGTGCTCTGGGGGCCTCAACTCCCCACAGCCAAACACATGGTCAGGCCAGCTGCCAAAACTCACTCCTGGATGGACAGAGGAAGGGGAAGGAAGGGTGTGGGGCCTGCAGTTCCCCTTCTGTTTCCTCCACCTCACCAGTGCCCGGGAAATGGGGAAGGGGCGGTGTCGGGGACACTGACCTTTTCAGGCCCTCATTCCCAGGCCACTGCCCCAGGGACCCGCCCTGTTGCTGAAAGGTCACAGCTGCAGCCTTCCCCTGGCCTCCCCGGTAACCCCAAAGCACTTCCTTTCTCCTGAGCCCCTCCCCCAGCCTATGAAAGTAGCAGGCAGAAAGGCTCCCCCACACACAGTAAGCCAAGGTCTTTACTCTCCAGGACGCTGACGCCAGCGTGGCCTAACGGCCCTGGACAGACGGAGCTGGCCGAACACTATCCCTTTGTCCTGGCTCTGGGTCACTGTAACCACAGCGCTTTGTCTGGATCTCAGCCTTGGGGCTCAGCTTATAGAAATGGTTTGTGGAGAGAGCTGCCCCCACCTACTGCTGCACAGCTCTGACAAAGCAGGACCCGGCTGGCAGATCCTCCAACGACACTGCCCTCGGCCCAGGGGGACTCAACATCTTGACAGTTGGCTCCTTTCAAGGAGCTCCCTGGATGTGGCCCTGGGCCCACACAGCGCTCAGTTTAACGACCAGGACGCATAATCCAAGCATCTGCCTAGAAGGAGAGGGGAGCAAAAGCAGCCAGGGGAGGCTGAGGGGGCCCTATCGACCCCTGCAGCTGCGCGCCCTACACCCTCCTCCACGCACCAAGGCATGCGAGGTCCCCGGAGGCTGAAGCCTGGGGACCTGCTGCTCCCCACGCACCAAGGACTTCAGCGAGCAATAACCACAATCCCTGCCCGACCCAAAGCAGGACAGGCTGGAGAGTTTCCAGGATGCCGAAGTTTCCGGGTTGCAGCATTCCAGAGCCAGGTGGGGAGGAGCCGCCCAAAGCCACCCGGGAGGGGCACATCCAGCCTCGCGCCGAGGGGCTCCCTCGACCCTCCGCCAGACCCCGACTCCGGTCCCCCGTCGCAAACCCGGGAGGGAACTTGGACGCCAAGAGGCCCGGGGAAGACCGTGCTCGTGGACATGCCCGGCACCCAGCCGCTCACCTGGGAGGCACCGGAAGGAGGGCTCTGCGGCGGTGCTCACCTGTCCCGGCACGGGCGGGGAGCTGCCATCAGGCTTCCCACCCGAAGAGGGGGCTGAGAAAGGGCCGGGGGCGACGGCCGGGCCGAGGACACCACCCTGCCCGCCCACGTGGCGGCACCTCCACGGTCACGTGACCCGAGCTGCCCCGCCCCTTCTCAGGCCCGGCCCTGACGGTGCCCTCTGTCCTCCCGCTTCCTCGCGCCTTATCTCACTTGTCCGGATCAGTTCGATTTATGGTGGAAGGAAGCCCATGGGTTTTGTGAGACTCAATTTCCCCAAGTTTCAAAAGGGGACAATAACTCCAAACCTACCCACTTCCTGGGGGCTGGGACTGCCAAATAGGACAGTGCTGCGGGGCGCCCCTAGCAGCGAGCGGTTCAACACTGGTGCACCGGGTTGAGCAACCCCTTCCTTCCAGGCTTCTTCAGCGGCCCTCCGCGCCCCACCCCTGACGCCGGCCGGTTATCTCCCCCTCCTGTGGGGCCCTCCCGTGGGGCCCGAGGCATGCATTGAGTTGTTTATCTAGCAGGAGTTGAGGGCTTCCTGTGTGCTAAGCGGGGAGGAGGGCGGCCTCAGCGGCGGCGGACAGACAGGCGCTTTGTAATGTTCCCAAGGGATCCCCCACAGCTGAGAGAGCAAAACTGAGGCTGGGAGTTCCTGGGCCTGGGGGCGCCTCCAGCCAGAGCAGGAGCCTTAGCCTCCTGGCAGCTCTGCGAGGACATGAGATCCCTGTGCTACCAAGAACATGAGGAAGGGAAAGAGACGTGAGGCAGGTGAGCAGGAGGCAGAGGGTAGGTCAGGACCCTCCTGGAGGAGAGAGGCTACAGGCACAGAGACTAAACTACAGGAGTAGGGTCTGGAGCATGAAGCTCGAGGCACATAGAGGACTGGGGTCCCTGCTTCTGTGAGCCATCAGTAGGTCCTCTAGTGGGGGACCATAGGCTGCTTCTCAGTACTGTGGCCTGAAGCTCTAGCCCTGCCCAGCCCCTGCCCCTGCACGGTTCCCTGGCACACAGGCCCCTCTGCACACCCATAATGCACTTGACTTACCCCAGGCCCACCCTGAAAGCCATCTCTGTGCCATCTCTACTGACACAGGCACTGTGAAGCTGTCCGCTGCGTCCCCACCCACTGTGTGCCCAGCATCAGCGCCAAGTTTGGAGCTGGAAACTAAGAGGCATAGGAGGTAGAAAAGCTCCAGGAGAACTCAGCTGGAGTAACCCAGCCCTAAAGGATGTGAACAGGGCTCAGGGAGGTCGGACTGCGAGGCCTCCCAGAGGATCTAAGGACAAAGAATCACACTATTCCTACATATCAAGTGTAGAGCCCCTTCCGAAGCACTAACAGTGGGACCCAGGTATAAAAGTGAAGAGGGAAAGTTCAGAAATAACTGGCTGAACAAGCAGCTGATGCAGTGGGGGGGACCGTGTGTCACTATCACCCCCTCCCGGGTGACCTGCTGAAGGAAGATAAGGGGTGCACCCTGCATCCTCTGCCTTCACCTTCCAGGGCCAGGCCCCCAGCTGGGAAGCAGCCCAGCCTGGGGACAGAGCCAACCACAGACCTGGGGCCCATGGGACACCAGAGTGAGAGAAGGTGGACCCCCACCCAGCTCACACGAGGCTTGCAGAATACCAGCGCCCACCTCTCATCTGCACCCCCGCAGCCCGCAGGAACTGCCACTTGGCCTCAGTGCAGAGGAAACTTCGGGGGAAGGCCAAGGTTCCTGTCACATGACTCCACCCTAGTTCACTCACAGTCCCATCTGCCTCCATGCTGCCAGCCCCAGCGGGGGACTCCTGCAGAACTTGGTGCTTCTGTCCCCAGGTGAGCTTGATGAACTGAGGTGTGGGATGAAGGAATTGAGGGCAGGGGATGTGGGTGGAGCTCCCCAAAACTGCTACAGTACCATAGGGGTCTCTTCCTTTTCCCACAGTGAAGCTGTAGCCACGCCTCCTCATCGGGGGCCCAGGAGAGAACCCTAGATGCCCCAGCCTGGGCCACTGTGCCACAAGAAGGAGGAAAAAAGGGACCCTGGCACCTGTAAGGCCAGGGGGCTGCGAGATAAAAGATCGTGGGAGCTGTCAAGGTTTGGGGCAGGGTGTATTTCCAGAGAGCAAATAGACACTTTGGGGAAGAGCAGGAATCGTGTTTTTCTAAAGGGTGACCCCCTTGCCGGGCATGACGGCACATGCCTGTCATTCCAGCACTCAGGAGACTGAGGCAGGATGATAACTGCAAATTTTAGGCCAGCCTGTCCTACAAAGTAAGTTCAACGTCAGCCTGAACTGCATGGCAAAACCCTATTTTAAAAAGACAAAAATAAAGGGTGACCCCCAAAGCTTGTGGCTGCAGATAACTGTGCTTGCGACAGCCCCATCTCCCTACACCCTGTAGGCCTTGACCCTATTTGATAGATGGGGAGATGGAGGCCCTGGGCTTGTGCCAGTGTTGAGATGTGCAGTGTGACTGACCTTGGATCCCTTTTCCAGCAGGCTTCTGTCTTTTCATTTCTGGTCATATCAGAGCCAAGACCTTATAGTTTCCCACCTGGTGCTCATGTCCCTCATCCCTCCTGAGAGCAGAGGTTGAACCTGTGCCCTCCCCCTTACCGCTGGGATGTTGCACCAGTGGTCAGCACAGTCAGGGCAGACCCCGTGGGAGCCAGGACATCTGCCGGAGAACGACGACCTCTGGGAGCAAGAGATGGAGTGGCTGCGTGCCTCCCAGGAGCCCCTGCGCTCACTGCCCTATGCCATGATGGACAAGCGCCTCATCCGGTGGGTGCCCAGCAGGAACACAAGCTAAAGCCAGGTGGTGGGGTCAGGAGCCGGGAGAATGATGACCTGCGGGATGCAGATTGGAAATCAGGAGAGACTCCTGGGCTCATGGTGCCCTCTGCCTGGCCCTGGGTGGGCAAGTGGGGGCTCAAGACCATCCCATCACACCCCATCACAGACAGATGCGGGAGCCTGAGGGCATGCAAAAGACGTGCTGGCAACGGTGGCGGCAAAAGCAGCAGACTATGGGGCAGCGCCTAGGGGAGGTGGCACGGCGGCTTGCCTGGGGCTTCGGACTATGGAAGAGAGCGCTGTATGAGATCGGGGGTAAGTCCCCAATTCCCATCTTCCCTCTCTAGAGACCCCATGCCCAGCTTGGAAAAGCAGGCAGGCACCATCCCATCCCCACCGACCAGCTCCTCTATCCTGGCAGCCCCAGGTCTAGTCCTGACCTCGATGTGTGACAGCACCCTCTGGCGGCGCTTAGAGGCACTGCCCGGTCTGTGGCTCTAGGAGTCCCCGCGGGGCCCTCACTGCTTCTCTGACTGCCTGGCCTTCTTAATATAGGTCTCTTCGGCTCAGGCATCCGGTCCTACTTTACCTTCCTCCGCTTCCTGCTGCTGCTCAACCTGCTCACTGTGCTACTGACTGCCAGCTTCGTCTTGGCGCCCTTGGCCTGGCTCCACTCCCCCGGCCGGAGTCCTACCCTGAACTTCAGTAAGTGACGGGTTGCCCTTGCCCCTCCGGGCCCCACTGAGTCTGTTACTTGTGGCCAGCCCTGGCCCTTCCTCAGTGCTGCTTTTGGCACTGCACACATGGTCACTGCCATGGCTGGGCTACAGAATGGAGAAGCCAGGGGTCACGTCTTGGGGCCCCTTCCCTGTTCCACTCTTCTTCAACAGCCCTCCAGTGCCCGGGAAGCCACCAGGCCCAGACTTACATTCCGCAGTTCCACAATCAGCTTTGGAATGTTTTAACTGGCAGGGTAAGTGGTCCACGGGGGCAGGGACCTCCCCTTCTAAGAGATCCCGCCCCTTCAAGAGTGCTGTGGCTTCTAAAGCCAGATTGGCACATAGGCTTATGGGACCCTGGATGGGACCAAGCAGAGGTGTGGCAATTGCACAGTACAGCCTGTGGCCCTTGGTCTTGGGCATGGAGGGTGCCCAGACTCCTGGGCCCATGGTGCCATCTCTCTGGCCCTGGGTGAGCAAGTGGGGGCTCAGGGCCATATCACACCCCACCCCAAGCAGATATGGGAGCCTGAGGAGATGGAGATGAAGGGATGAGAAGCACCTCATTCCAGGAAGCCATTGAATGGTCACCAGTGTGAGCTCCTGAGTTTGAGCACTGCCTTTGACTCCTCAAGGCTGAGTGACCAAATGGCCTAACCTCTCTACCACTGTAAAATGAGGATATTTCCATCTAATGGGGTTTTGTGAGGAGTGTGACAAGTTCAACCATGGCCAGTGCTTCATATGGAGCCTGCCCCTCAGTCCACACCCAGCTGTCCCCATCATGGTCCCCAGGCCTTCAACAACACCTATCTCTTCTATGGTGCATACTGGGCGGGACCTGAGAGCAGCTCCATGTACAGCATCCGCCTGGCCTACCTGCTCTGCCCGCTCGCCTGCCTGCTGCTGTGCTTCTGTGGGATTCTGCGGCGGTGAGTACACAGCCGGGACCCTGGCTGGGTCCTGGGACATCCTCCCTGGTCATCCCTTCCATGGCAGGGGGTGCTCTATGTTCACAGAGGTCCCTGACCCTGCTGAGTGAGGCACACATGCATGACCCCAGCCACGTATCTCAGGAGAAGGGGCCACAGCCAGGCTGGAGGGTGGAGACCCACAGCCCTGTCTGTCCCAGGATGATGAAAGGGTTCCTGCAGAGGCCGGGGCTGGGCCAGGACTACGGGGTGCCCCTCAGTGCCAAGGTGTTCTCGTCCTGGGACTTCTGCATCCATGTGCGGGATGCGGCCACCATCAAGAAACACGAGATCAGCAATGAGTTCAAGGTGAATGCAAAAGTCAGCGTGCCTACATGTGAGTGTGTGCCTGTGCACGGGCATTTTGCTGAGGGAATGTGGAAGCATTGTGACAAAGTACATGTGTGCACAAGCGTGAGAACATCTGCATGAGTGCGAGGCTGTGGTGTGAGCGCTGTCACCACTGGGAGAGGTGAGAACACACAAGCATGGCTGAGCGGAGAGGTGTGAGTGTGAGTGCAGAGGCCCTGCAGCACTCCGCCCCGCTGGCCGCCGCAGGTGTACCTGGAGGAGCGACACCACCGCCAGCAGGTGCAACAGGACACGCCCACCCAGCGGGCCTGCCGCCTGCTCAGCTACCTGCGAGTCAACCTCCTCAATGCGCTCCTGGTGGCTGGGGGCATCAGCGCCATCTTCTGGGCCACTAAGTACTCACAGGACAACAAGGAGGTACAGGCCACTGCGTTCCCTTAATCCTGGCTTCAGTTGAGGGAAGGGATGGGTGACTTTGTCCACTCCAGACAGGACCCTAGGCTCAGAGAGGCCAAAGCTGTCATGATCATGGATCACACCTAGGTCAGACGAGCTGTCACTGTAGGTGTCCCCAACTGTGAGCTTTCCACTCTCAGTCCTGCCCCTCAGTACACCTCAAGGGGCTGCCGGGGTGGGGAACTGACAAGGCCTCCACCAGTGACTCCCAACTGGTGGCTCCCACAGGAATCCCTGTTCGTGGTGCTCCAGTACCTGCCCCCTGGGGTCATCTCACTGGTCAACTTCCTGGGTCCCCTGCTGTTCATGTTCGTGGTCCAGCTGGAGAGCTACCCACCTACCATGGAGGTCAACCTCATTTTGATCTGGTGAGCATCCCTTGGGCACCATGTGGGCGCAGGAGAGGGATCTTCCTGCTATCTTGGGGGTCACTTGGCAGCAGTGGTCCCAAATATGAAGGATACCACATTCATAGTTAGGTAATCCTAGGACACCAGCCTCGGAGGCCCAGGTCTGAGGCCTTGGGGGTCTCAGGTCCTCACCACCAAAGGAAGTCACAGTCTGGGACAAGTGCTGAGGAGAAGCAAGGAGCTGTCGTGCCAGGAGCACAGCGGCGCTGCAGGACACCGCCCCACTGGCTGGCTGCAGGTGTACCTGGAAGAGTGCCACCAGCGCCAGCAGGCATCCTCCTCCTGCCAGCCCCACGCCACCTGCTTCCTACCTAACTGCTTCCCCCCAGCTGTCATTTCCTTGGATACTTTCCTTTTTTTGTGGCATTATTTAGGACTGAACTGAGGCCTTCACACTGAGCTCCATTCCCAGCCCCTTTTGTTTTAAAACAGGGTCTTGCTAATTTGCTAAGTTTCCCAGGCTGGGTTCAAGCTTGCAGTCCTCTTGCTTCAGCTTCCCAGAATGCTGTAGATTACAGATGTGTACCACCCACACCCGTCAGAAACTTTTTGAACTTATTATAAATGAATGCACATGTGGTAGAAAAAAAATTGAAAATGCTGACAAGGATGAAAAGTTTCCTTCAGATCATATAAATCTTTTATCTTTTGCTAAAAGGATGAAAGGTTAAAAAAAAAAGAAAGAAAGAAAAGAAAGTTCCCCCGCATCCCTGCTTCCCAGAGTCTCTACCCCCACGTGGGCACTGGAAGCATCTGCCTTTGAAGTTCATGCTCATTCAGTGGCTTCTGGCCATCAACCTGCATAGGACTCTGGTGCATTATTCAGTGGGTGCACAGGGCACAGGCTTTCGTTATGACATGTCAGAGAACCAGGATGTGAGCAGGCAGCAGGAAAAAGGGGGATGTCAGCGCTGGGCTGTAGCTCCGCAGTAGATGCTGGCCTTGCAGGTGCGAGGCCCTGGGTTCCATCCCCAGCACCACAGGGAGAAAGAACCTGAAAAAGAAATCAGAAGCTGTGTTGGAGGAAGGATGACCAGACAAAGCAGTATTTCCCAAACTGATTTCAAAGCTGAGCCCATTTCTCATGAAGAGACTTGGAGTCCAGGGAAATACTTCAGAAAATGGTGCAGTAGCTGAAGCAGGCTGAAAGGAGACTGGGCTCTGGGTTTAGATGGGGTGGGGCCCAGGAAGACGTGATCTCCCGGCTGTGTGCAGGTAACAGCCACATTGTGGCCTGGGTGCAGCCCCTCGGCCTCTTGCCCGGCCCCAGTCCCAACGCAGTCCCGCCCCCAGGTGCGTGGTGCTGAAGCTGGCCAGCCTGGGGATGTTCTCCTTCTCACTGGGTCAGACCGTGCTGTGCATCGGCCAGAACAAGACCAGCTGTGAGACCTACGGCTACAATGCCTGTGACTATCAGGTAGCCCTTGGCCCAGCAGGGGCCTGGCCCTCCCGTCCTGCTCTGCAAAGCCCTACCTCAAAGCATGCAAACTCCTGCCCCTGGCCCTCTAGTCCTCCTCCAGGTCTCCCCTTACAAACAGAGCCACAGTACAACAGCACATCCCCAAGGGGTGCCCCGGCACCACACTGTACGTGGCCCTCCTGGGAGACAGTTCCTGCTCTAATTGTCCTAGAGTCTTGTCAGACTGTAGCCAAGCTCCAGTGCTATAAGATCTCCCCAGTGCCAGGGGTAGTAACATGCCTGTAATCCCAACACTTGGGAGGCTGAAGCAGGACTGCTGTGAGTTTGAGGCCAATCTGGGCTAGTGAGGTCAAGAACAGCATGGACTACACAGCAAGATCTTGTCTCAACAACAACAACAAAAAAAAAAACAGGGGCCAGGGAGATGGCTCAGTAGAATAAGCACTTGTCTGGCAAGTTCAAGGGCCTGAGTTTAATCCCTGATTCTGCCAAAAAGAAAAAAAAAAAAAAAACTCCTCCCAAGGTGGGTAAGGGACAGGGAAGGGGGGCCAGGATCATGATGGGACCCTCACTCTGTGCTGCAGTGCTGGGAAAACTCAGTGGGTGAGGAGCTGTACAAGCTGCTCATCTTCAACTTCCTCCTCACGGTGGCCTTCGCCTTTTTTGTCACCCTGCCTCGGAGGTGAGTCAAGCAATAGGTGGCACCACAGGCAGAATGGGACGGTGGGCCTGTTTGGGACTGCTGGTGCGATGGTCCATGGCCCCCACGTCCTTCTTGATGGTTGGGCACCTGGACCCTCCCACCCCAGGCTGCTGGTGGAGCGGTTTTCAGGCCAGTTCTGGACCTGGCTGGGCCGGGAGGAGTTCCTGGTGCCCAAGAACGTGCTGGACATCGTGTCAGGGCAGACGGTCACCTGGATGGGCCTGTTCTACTGCCCCCTGCTGCCCCTGTTCCAGAGCATCTTCCTCTTCCTCACCTTCTACATCAAGAAGGTAAGGGTGTCGCCAGGAGGGAGCACGGGGGTTGAGCCCTCGGCATTCCGGCTCCCCTTCTCTGGTCTGAGATCCACACTCATCACCCCTGCTTTCTCTACCTACTCCCCAGTACACCCTCCTGAGGAACTGCAGGACGCCCCCTCGGCTTTTCCGTGCCTCCAGCTCCACCTTCTTCTTCCAGCTGGTGTTGCTCTTGGGCCTGCTCCTGGCAGCAGTGCCCCTGGGCTTTGTGGTCAGCAGGTGAGGGGGAGGGCTGGAGTGGGTGCAAGTGGGTAGCCCCCATCCCATGACCCTGACACCTGCCTCTCCCCCATCTCTGCAGCACCCACTCCTCCTGGGACTGTGGCCTCTTCACCAACTACTCAGCCCCCTGGCAAGTGGTCCAGGAACTGGTGGCTCTGCGGCTCCCACTCTCAGGCCAGCATGCCCTCCAGTACCTCAGCTCTCACGCCTTCGGTTTGCCCCTCCTCTGGCTGCTCAGGTGCCCATCAGGGTGGCAGGAACCATAGGAGGGGAACGCTGGAGAGGTGTCCTGTCCTTTTCCCTGGCCCATCTCATAGGACACAGAAGCTAGGGAAGGGAAAGGGGGAGCTCAGGGGAACAGGGCCCAGGCACCAGGTAGGGGCCTTAAGACTGAAAGCCTGGGGGCCGCCCCTGTAAAGGTGACCCCCATCTGGCTGGGGAGATGGCTCAGTAGAATAAGCACTTGCCTGGCTTAATTCGGGATTCAATCCCTGGTTCCACCAAAAAAAAAAAAAAAAAGCTAACCCCCGAGGCCCAGTGCCAGGATGCCATGGGGACTCTAGGTCCACTGGAGAAGCAAGGTTCCTTGCTGAAAGATTAAAGCAGAAGTCCTGGGAAGAAGCTAGCTTCCATGAAAGTTGTGCAGAGAGAAACCCCGGAGTATCACATTTTCAGAAGAGGAAGTCGGGAGGTGGCACCTGTGATGGGAGGGGTGACTGACTGAATTCTGTTGTCCCCAGCCACATCCTGGCTGTGTGCATCGCTCAGTCCCAGGCCAATGCAAGGGCCATCCACGTGCTCAGGAAGCAGCTGGTGTGGGTGAGCACCCCTTGGGCTTGGGGGACGTGGATCTTCTGGAAGTGTACCCTGAGATAGGCAGGTGCCTCGCTCGTGGGGTGCAGATGGTGAGGAGAGGTAACAGGATCTTCAGTCGAGGCCAAGATCCTAGAGCAGAACCTCATAATAACAAGGCCTTAGGCGTGGGGCGTGGCCTCGAACCTGCAGATCTCTGGTGAGGAGGGATCTGGAGGAGTGTGGCCTCTGGTTAAAGAGTGCCCGTGAGTGACCTCTGATTGCGTTGGGAGCAGGACCCCGTCTCTATTATGGGCGGGCGGGTCTTGTAGGAGGCGTGGCAGAGCCCTGGTAGGCGTGGCCTCGTCCGCCCAATCCGCAGTCTGCTAGTGGCTCTGTCGCGTGGTCTCTGCTCCCAACCCGCTGCTTGCTCCCCTTAGCAAGTACAGGAGAAGTGGCGCCTGGTGGAGGAGCTGTCGCGGCTGCTACCGGAGCCAGGCTCGAGCGAATCTCTGATACCTGACTCCCCTCACTTCCGAGCTTCACGCCCGCCGTCTTCCGGCCCCGGATTGCGGAGCCCAGGTTCTCCGGGTCCCGAGAGCCCCGGCCGGTACCCTTCCACACGGACCCCGCTCTGGTTGAGCTCCTCCTACCCCGGGTCGCGAGGTTCCCCGGCCCCCGGCCCCCGGTTTCGCTTCCCCAGCGGCACTGGGCAGTAGCACCGACTCGGCGTTCCCCCGAAGTGCGATCTGCAACACTCTCTTTCCTACCCTGGCTCCTGGAGGGGCCGTCCTCAGGCACAGTGACAGGGCTGCCCCAAAGAGCAAACACATCCCCAGGGGCAGCAGGACGACCCTACGAAAATTTCTATTTTTTTAATTCATTCCTTTAAATTTTTTTTCTGAATATTTTATAGCGTACACAATACATTATTATGATAACTCATAAACACAATTCACAAAGGGCCTAAATTCAATCCCCGGTTCCGCAAAAAAAAAAAGAAAAAAAAAAACCCTGCATCTTTTGGGAGTGATTGTTTACCAAATGACTCTCACAAAAGCTTGGCGTCCTCTCATCCTCTGGGTGAGAAGAGGAAAGCTAGCCTCACCCCCGAATGAGGGCCGCCCTATGCTTCGCTGCACCACACAGGCTCAGCCCTTCCGGGAGAGAATGGGAGGCTCACAAAGCTCAGGGCCACAGCCAGCGGAGGCAGAGCTGCGGTTTGAACCCAGGCAGGCAGGCTGCCTCAGAAGAGGCTCAGAGGCCTTCCCGGACCCTAGCCCTGAGGACTCTGATGACTGGGAGGGTGTTGTTACTCTTTGTTGCTAAGGCCAGCCCATAGCAACAAAGGTGCCTCAGGCACTAGAACCCAGGTCCATGCCATATTTTCTGTAGAACTTGTCCTCCCAAGCTGTGAGGTCCCCTGCCAGGGTCAACAGGCCTGCACAGTGACAGACACCTGAAGTGGGTCTCAGCAGGTGTGTGAGCCTCAGCGCTGGAATGGCCCGAGGTGTGACCCAGAGGCCTGAACTGCTCAGCGACCATTTTCTGAGCCGCTGCCCAGGCCCCCATGCTTTGGTGACTGGGTAGAAGATTAGTGGCAGGCAGGGTGTCAGGACTTTCTAAGTGCCCAGGTGACTCTCACAGGGAGCTAGCATGTGCTATGAGGATGGAAGGGCAGAAGAAGTCCCAGGATGTGCTTGCAAAGCCTCCAGCTACCCCAGGGAGCAGCGCCTGGCCGATTCCAGCCTGGGCACAGACATCAGCTAGGTGGCTGTGCCTGCCACCCTCAGGGCAGGGGCTTCTCACCTGGTCCTAAAGCCTCGGCCAACCCAGCCCCTCTGACCTAACCTCATTGACCCAGCATTGCATGACCACATTGTCCCTCAGTGGAGTGAGTGTTGCTGATTGCCAGGTCCTGTTTTTAGAGGTGGCAGTGAGGCCATGAGGGAAACAAGAGCTCTGGTTCTGTCTGGAAAAGAGTCATCAAACAGAACTCTCAGGGTGGGGTCCAACAGGTATGGTCCTTTGTGTGGGCTACACCCTAGCCCTTCTTATTTTTATTTTGAGACAGGGTCTAAGTCACTGACTTGCCCAGACTGAGCTCCAATCTGTGGTCCTCCCACCTCAGCCTCTTGAGGAGCTAGGATTACAGGGGAGGGCCCCCATGGCCAGCTGTGTAGGCCTCTTCATTCTTTGTTTCTTTCTTTCTTCTTATATATTTAGTACAGGGTCTACAAGGTCTCACTGTGTAGATCAGACTCATAGTGATTCTCCTGTTTTCAGCCTCCCAAGTGCTGGGATTATAGGTGCGCACCACCATACTCGGTCTCAGTCACCATCTCGGCATGTCCCCAGGGGGCAGGGCCAACACAGCACAACAGGGATTGAACACCGTCACTGTGCCTACCTAAGCAGGCACTTTAGTCTACTGAGCTATTTGGCCGTAGGCCTTTTCTTAAGACCTTCACATCCCTTCATCAAACTCCTTGGGACCCAGCCTCATGCTCGCCCATGTGCTCTACTGGAGCCATGAAGAAGACAGGCTTAGCAACATTAATTCACTAAGCACTGGGGCTTGGGGTACTCATCCAGAAGAGGGAAGCAGCCATGCTCCTCCAAGGGGCTGAGAAGATTCAGTGAGTGATTATAATCCTGATAAGTGAGTGGCTGAAGCCTGGCCCATGAGGGACAAAAATCATAGAACATGATATGTATTGGAGGCCTGGAGAGTTTGGGGGACACAGACTCTATGGAAGGAACCTGTGGATAACCTGAGGAGTCACGGCCCAGCCCACGGGTAGAAGGGCCAGGGCAGCCAGAGGACCAGTGCCCTGGTGGTGCCCAGACAGGGGCCATGATGGGAATGGAAGATGCCTCATTTCCCCAAGGCCTAGGGGCAGGGTCCCTGGCGTTACAGACGCCTCTGCTGACTCTGGCCCTGAAACACACTGAGAAGAGGAGACTCCTCAGAGATGCCGGAGCCTAGATGTGGAAGCACAAATTCTTGGGCCTCTGGATTGTCTATCACCTGAAACCCCTTTAGAGTCTCCCTGCAGTCCTGCCTTTCTCCCCAGTCCACTCCCAGCAGACATGAGTACAGGCTTTGGAAGGGAATGTTGCTGGAGACTGAGAGAAAATGCTGCACCCGTTGGAGCTGCAGGGATAGGGAGATGACACAGGCTCTATCTCCAAGGCACGTGCCAGGCCCAGTGAGGGGCAAGTAACAGCACTGATCCAGGCTGGCTGGGGAGAGAGAGGGCCACCAACCGAGGCCAACACCATGTGACTTCCTGGCACCTCTGCCAGCTGTTCCTCCTAGTGCCTGGCCAGCAGGGGCCGCCCTGCAAGCAGCTTCCTGATGCCACCAGGCCCTGAGACAGGGCTATAATCGGCCTTCTGTGAGTCAAGAGTCCATCCTTGGGCTAAGGAGCTGTGTTGGGTGCAGGAGGTAGGTTCCCTGGTCAGGCTGTCCTGGAAACAAGCAGTTACCTGGCTCAGAGAGTATCTCCCAGGAGGAAGCAGTCAAAGTCGGTATTTCCTGCAGTCACCAAACTTGTCTCAAAAGCCCCTGGTCTGTCTGGAAGCCCCAGGCTGGGCAATGAGGGAGGAGCCTGGCTCTCAGGTAGAAAGGTAGCAGTGGCCCACCATGGAGGTGGCAGGACGTGTTCCCTCGGCTCTGTGTTCCTGGAGCAGGACTTGTGGGTGTGGCACCCGCCTGGCCTTAGGCTTCTGAGAGGCCCCACCTGCCCTGATCCATCTGTTCAGGGAACAGCTGCAACACGCAGGCCAGGCCACACCACCACCAGAGATGCAGCTCAGTCTTTTTTTTTTTTTTTTTTTTTTTTTGTCTTTTTGAGACAGGGTCTCGCTATGCAGTTCAGGCTGGCTTTAAGCTCACTTTGTAGCTCAGGCTGGTCTCGAACTCACAACAATCCTCCTGCCTCAGCCTCCCGAGTGCTGGGATTACAGGCATGCGCCACCACGCCCGGCTCAGTCTCTTTTTGTGTGGAGTCACAATGGATCCCAGTCTCTGGGGAATGGTGGAATCCCCATCCTTGGGCCCTGCCAATTTGAGCTCTTCGGGTATGTTGCATCACACTCCTGGGGTGACCAGGGGCCAAGGTCAGACAGGACTCAGCAAGACGCGAGCAGACCTTGCCTGTCCTCCCTGCTTTTCTTTGGGGTGTGGCCTAGGGCTCTCTAGGGCCACCTTGTCAGGCCCCTTCAGGTCACATTAGGTCCACCCAGATAATCTGGGATACAGCCCCCTCTTGAATCCAGCAGGACAACCTCTGCTTGCTCTTTCCATATGATGTGACCCATGGGCAGCTTCAGAGGTGAGACCGTGGACATCTACCGCATGATGACTGAGCCCAGTCAGGCCTGGAGGGGCTCCCACTCCCCTGGGGGGCATGGGGCTGTTGGCTGTAGGGCTCTCTAGACCCAGCCCTGGGATCAGAGGCCTCCAAGTTATCTCTTGTATACAGGCAGCCACCAGGAGCACCCCTGGGGCCCCAGGGTGGGGGGGCCCAGACCTAGGAGGCTGGGAAAGCTGAGCAGAGGCCCCACAAGGCCTGCACCCTCAGAGGCATGAGGCTCCTTCAGCTGCTCTGCTTGGCCACACTGGGTGAGCCATAGGGGCCAGTGGGGAGGGTGGTCTACAGCTAAGGCCCCAGGAAGTGGGTTTAGGGTATAGAATGCCTGGGGAGCCCCAGACCAAACTCAGAACCCTTCGCTTGCCAAGCAGGCACTTATGCAGCTGAGCTATATCCCCAGCCCTCGGGGCTTCCATGTCCTTGCTGCCTGCGTGGCTACTACTCCTTGCTCATTTGGACCTGCTATTCACCCTGCAAAATGGCCTGGAGATTCCACATGTCGGCTCAGAAGGGCTTCGTGAACAGCCTTGCTGCCTGTGGCCTCACCACCAGTATTGGCCCTCACCACCCCTCTCCCACCCTGGCAGGGGGCTCTGGAATGTCCACAGCCTCCCTCTGACATCTCACCTCTCTTACAGCCACCAGCAGTTCTTCCATGGGTGAGGCAAAAGGTGAGCAACCCCACATCCTGAAGGGACAAGGAAGGGTCCATCCATCTGAGGACAGAAAGAGGTGGCAGGGGTGCTAGGGGACAGCTGGACAGTTCTGGATCCTCACAGGACCCACAAGGGAGGCTGAGGGGGAGTCCCAGGGACCTAGGGCAGGGATGGTCTGTTTAGGGCTTCTGGTTGGAGTGTGGGATATCCTGGGAAGAAGTGACATGATCACTCTACCCCATGTTCTCATCTCCTCCTCCTGCCTCACAGATCTGCCAAGATGGTGAGACCCAGAGAGGGCTGGGGAAGTTGGGTGACATCTTGGCCAGCAGCGCTGTCTCCAGGCCTGGGGGTGGAGGAGAATAAGAGAAGTGCAGGTCACCCAGGGTCCAGCATGAGGGCAGCCTGAGGCATGGGGCTTCTCTTTCTCTGTCTCCCTTTCTCTCTCCCTTTCTCTCTCCTTCTCCCTCTCCCTCTGTCTCTTTCTCTGTCTGTCTGTCTATCTGTCTGTCTCTCTGTCTCCACAAATCCAGGATAATTCAGAGCCAGGGAAGAGATGGCACCAGGGAAGACAGCCGGCACCAGCCCTCTCACCCCTGCTCTTTTGGCCCGACCTACTCCCTTCTCTGAGCCAGCCCCATCTCTCTGGCTGCTCACCCTCTCACCACAGGCTTTTCCAAAACTCAAGAGTACTTCAGGCCCTGTGTCTGCGGCGTAAAGGCAGCTAGCCACTTCCCTATCTTTTTTTTTTTTTTTTTTTGTACTGGGAATCAGACTCATGACCTTCCACTTGCCAAGCAGGCCCTGCACCACAGAGCTATGTCCATGGCCCTCACCTCTGTCTTGTCCCTTACCTTGCATCTCTGGGTGACCTGCACACAGAACTGAGCATTTTCAGCTCTGCTGAAGGGGCGGTCCCAGGTAGAGGTGCTGAATGTCTCACTTGGATGAAGCAGAAGCTAAACTATCATTTCCTCATTTGCTGTAAAAACCAGCTTATTTTTGGTATTGCAGCTAAAAAAGGGAGCCCGTGGCTTAGAATCAGGAAAGTACCTGGGGAGGGACAGTCCTGCCTCTCTCTCAGCTCAGCCCCTGGCTTCTTAGATTTTTGCTGACGGAGTCCTGGTAAATAAACTCCTAAGAGACCAACTGATAAATGATGCATTAGTTGTTCCATATGTCCCTGCGCACCTGTTTGGTGACAGCCACTGCTCCAGCCCTGGGCGTAAGGAAATGAGAAACCCTCATTCTAGTGGGACCAGGGAGCAGAGAAGTAGAAACAGGAGCACCCTCTACAGCAGGTCGGAATTCACCTCGCGTGCCTGACAAGCGAGCCTCGGGGGTTTCTGCAGATGGAGATGGGGAGATGGGACAGGACAGTTAAGCTGCAGCTGTTTGTCACAGCTCTGGGATAGCACTGGCTAAATACAGTCCCAGCTGCCAGGGTGGAATCCTGCAACTCAGACTGCATCTGGAGGCACAAGGCTGGCACTAGTTCTGAGACAGTGGTGAGCAGAAGACCCAGGACAGTGGTGACCCACGCATGGGTGTTTTGTTTTAGCAGTACTGAAAATTGAACCCAGGGCTTTTTTTTTTTTTTTTCTTGCCAGGCACAAGGGCCTGAGTTCAACAAGAGCTTATTCTACTGAGCCATCTCCCCGAGGGCCTTTGCATTGAGCTACATCCCCAGAATTTTAAGACAGGATGCCATTAAGTCTCTAAATTCCCCAGGCTGGCCTTGAATTTGCAACCCTCCAGCCTTAGCCTCCCAGAGTGCTAGGATCACAGCCCGGTGTTTCTCAGAGTGAGGGTCCCAGGTGACGCAGGATCACTTGGGAGGGGGCTGTGCTGCCCCCCTCCGGGCTCAGGCTATTCCAGGACTCCGCTCTCCCCAGAAGTCCGAAATCAAGGAGTGGGCCAGGGCCTTTTCCTTGGGGAGGTGAGGAGCTCTTCCTGATTCTCTCCCGCCCTCACACGGCAGCTCCTCACCAGGTCTGCGTCTCCAGTCCTGCCATGAGGCCCCACACTGATCCACCAGGGATTGCTGGGGTTCAATACATCACCCACTTGGCTGCATCTGTAAAAACCTCCTAATCAGGCCCACTTGGAAATGCCAGGGAAACACCACAGCCGTAATCTTTCTGGAAAGTCACATTTGTCCCAGAGCAGGTGCACTGCTCACTCAAAATCATACCCTTGGACCCCACTTCGGTCCAAGGAACCATAGTCTCTAGAGCTCGAATGTCCAGCCCCTGGTTACCCCAGAAACAACCTACAGAGGCACGAGAGGAGATAGGGCCTGTGAGCTGTGCTGGACTCACTCGCAACCTGGGGCCTGGGTGGAGGCTCTCAGCAGCTTCCTGCTTCCTTTTGCTTATTTTTTTTTCTACAGTGTTGGAGATCAAAACCAAAGCCTTGCGAAAGCATTCTGCCACTGAGCTATATCCCTAGCCTTTTTTTTTTTTTAAAGACAAGTTCTCACTAAAGTGTCCGGGAAGGCCTTGAACTCCTGCCTCAGCCTCCCTAGTAGCTGGCATTTGCAGGCAGGTATCACTGCTCTCAGTTTATGTATTTAAAATAATAATAATAATAATAATTATTATTATTATTATTATTTTGTGGGGGGTTTTATATTTAGTACAGAGTCTACAGGATCTCTCTAGATAATTGGATTCATAATGATCTGCCTGTGTTCAGCCTCCCAAGAGCTGGGATTACAGGCATGTGCCACCACACCCAGTCTCAAAGTGTCAATGTGGGCCTAGGGAAATGGCTCAGTAGAATAAGTGCTTCCCTGGCAAGCACAAAGGCCTGAGTTCAATCCCCAGTTCTGGAAAAAAAAAAAAGAATGTTCAAGCTACTGCGTGTGAGTCCACATGATAGCCTACTCCCTTTTTTCCCCCTCTGTTCTCCCTGAGCCTGCCCTACAGAGCTATCTTGCCCCTATACTCCTTTTGACCTTATACTTTTCAAATAAACTTAGGCACCACTTTTACAAAGCGAATGCTCTTGTGCTCTTGCAAACTGTACCTTATAAAAGGCTCCTGTCTCTACCCTTAGGCAAATCAGGTTTCTATTCACAGCCGCTGAAATGGAAAGGAAATTTTCTCTTTCATTTATACGTGACAAGATCATTTCCCTCTGTGAAAGCAGCAAAAAAGCAAGTAGAACCACATTGTGGGCCTGGACCTCCACCCCCATGGAGGCCGGCTGCCGCAGGCCGTCTTGGAGCCCAGGAGGAAGCTCTGCCTCCTCAGGGGTCCCCTTGACAAAATCATTAGTAGAAGTCAGCAAGACCTTGTCCTGGAGGGCAGCTTCTGCCCTGCTGTTGGGGTCTTTGCTTCAAATCAACATTTTGCATGAGACTATTTAAAACCAAGTATCCCCTCCAAAGTAGAGGTTCATAGGAAACTATTAAAGGGGTAAATCCGGGTGTACTGGCACACACCTGTAATCCCGGTGCCCAGGCAGCTGAGGCAGGGAGATCACCATGAGTTAAAGGCCAGCCTCGGCTATACCGAGTTCAAGCCCAGCCTGGACTACAGAGTGAAATTCTGTTTCCAAAAATATATATAAAAAAATAAATAATGAAGAGGAGTTGGGAAGATAGCTCCACGGCATGAGCACCTACCTGGCAAGCACAAGGTCCTGAGTTCGATCCCCATACCATTATAATAGTAATAGTAGCAGTAGTAATAGTAATATTACTACTGTTAATAATGTACAGATAAGGAAGTGTTTGTGGGCTTTTTGGTGTCTGAGTGGCCAAGGCTGGGAGGAGTCCTGCTCGGTTTGCCTATTTGATGTCCAGTGCTCTCTCCCTCAAACACTGTGTGCTCTGTGGGGATCATTGTCTATTTATTTATTTATTTTGTATTTAGTACGGGGTCTACAGGGTCTCACCACTAGACCAGACTCCTAGTGATTCGCCTGTTTTCAGTCTCCCAAGCGCTGGGATTACAGGCAAATGCCACCACACCCAGTCTCAATCGCCTCCTCAGTGTGCCCTGGGGGCAAAGAAGGCACTGCTGGCCCGGAGATCAAACCCCGGCTGCTGCACTGTGCCTAAGCAGGTACTTTAGTCCACTGAGCTATCTGGCTGGCCCTTGGGCTCATTTTCTTTGAGGAGCTTTCAAGGAGCTATCCTGTTCATTGCAGGGTGGGTTCTTTTATGTATGTGTTTTGGTTTGATTTAGTTTTTTGAAACAGGATCTTCTTTTTTTTTTTTTTTTTGCCTCCCTCGTGTTGTGGTTTTTACAGGTGCAAGTCACCGCACCCAGGTTGCAGGCGGGGCCAGCACACCCGCATGTGGGGCCAGCGCGGCATGGGGAACCAGGGATCGAACCCTGGTGCCTGTGTTTACCTAAGCAATCGCTTAGTCCGCTGAGCTGTACCGCCAGCCCCAGGATCTTCTTATGTAGCCCAGGCTGGCCCCAAACTCACAGCAATCCTCCCGCCTCCACCTGCCAAGAGCTGGGATCATACAGGTTTACCATCATGCCCAACAATGCTATTCTTTTTTTTTTTTTTAAAGCTTCTGTCCGAGAAGGACAGAAGGGGGGCCCGAGCGGGTTGCCCCTACTTCACTTTTTTTTTTTTTTTTTTTTTTTTTTTTTTTTTGAGACAGGGTCTCACCATGCAGTTCAGGCTGGCCTTAAGCTCACTTTGTAGCTCAGGCTGGTCTCGAACTCACAACAATCCTCCTGCCTCAGCCTCCCGAGTGCCAGGATTACAGGCATGCGCCACCACGCCCGGCTCGTCCTACTTCACTTTTATTTTTATTTTTTAATTAATTTATTTATTACAGTGTCTCGCTACACATCTCGGACTCTTTGGGGGGGCGGGGTCATCTTAGCCCGCCCTGGGGGAGGGGCTGGCACGACATGTGGTGCTGGGGATCTCAGGGATCGAATTGTGGTCCCTGAGAGCTTGCCTAAGCTTGCCAAAGCAGGCGCTTTAGACCACTGAGCTATCTTGCCAGCCCCAACAATGCTATTCTTGAAAAGAATACAGACACCCACTGGTAACAAACACATCCTTCTGTCTACCTGCCATTCAGAAAGTGGCTTTGTCAGGAAGGCTGTGTGAGGCCCCATAGGAGGATCACAGGCTCTTGCTGCATCAGGGTCAACACCAGCATCTGGCTACAGAACAGCAAAATCGCTTGTAGACAGATCCTTGGCTGAGAGGGGCCCCCAGTCGAGGCAGGAGCGAGCTTGGGTGCCTTGAGCTTGCCAGCCTCCTGCAGCCCTCTCACTGCTCTTCAAAAGCCCTCTTGCCCTGAAGCTGCCTCTCTGTACTCATTCAGCCCATGCCTCTGGGCTGCAACCCCACCCTGAGAAGCCTCTCACAGGTCAGGGTTACACCTTCTGCCCCTGCCCTCTCTTCCTGTCCTCTAGAACCAGGTGTTCACTGTTCAGGGTATACAGGTCCCACTGTCCTATGGTGGGGATGGCATGACCAGACCTCCGAGCTTGGAGGGAGGCCGCAGCTCAGGTCTGAATGGACAGCTGTCTGTCCACGCTGCATGCAGCACATCACGCAGGCTGCAGGTGGCAGCTCAGGTGTCTGCAAGAAGCAGCTGGACCATAGCATTTGGGTGAGCATCTGTGTCCCCTAAGGAGGTCCCAGAGCCAGAGAGGACACCAGGCGACCACTGCCTTTGGATTTAAGTGAGTTACTCAGCCAACAAGTAGTAAGTTTATTGGGACAGAGACGAGAGACATGACAGGAACCACGATGTGTGTGTGCCTGCCCCTCACAGCTTGCAGAGGGCAAGGCTGGTTGTCCAGAGGTGGATCCAGGGCTTGGCTTTCCTCCTCTGTGTCTTTGCCTGTCTCTCCAGGCTTTTCAGGAGAGGTTTATTTTTTGTTTTTGGTGCCAAGGACCGAACCCAGGGCTTCCAGCTTGCTAGGCAAGCATTCTACCACTGAGCCAAATCCCTAGCCCCAAATTTTTTCATTTATTTATTTTTTATTTTTTTATTTTTATTTTTATTTTTTAGCAGAACCAGGGATTGAACTCAGGCCCTTGCACTTGCCAGGCAAGCAATTATTCTACTGAGCCATCTCCCTGGCTCCCTCTCCAGGCTTTTGCATCTACCTGAATACATGCATCATGTCCACCCCCTTTCTCTTCCTCCTTCTCTGCCTCCTCCTCTTCTTTCTTTTTCCTCTTCATTCTGGCACTCAATCCCAGGGCTTTGCTACTGAGTTATATTCTCACCCTTCTAATTTTGAATCAGGCTCTGGCTGGGTACTAAGTTGCCCAGGATGGGATCCAGCTTGGGATCCTCCTGTCTCAGCCTCATGGAGTTCTTGGGTTGTAGGCCTGACCATCACGCCCAACTCTCATGGTTTCTCATACTGGAATATTCTCTGCAGAAAAGGGTTGAATACAGGAGACAGCTTTCTTCAGCATTTTTTTTTTTTTTTTTTTTGAGGGGAAGGTGGAAGCTTTAGATGAAATTCACTTAATAAAAGATTAACTTTGGAGCGGGGAGATGTCTCAGTAGAATAAGGACTTCCCTGGCAAGTGCAAGGGCCTGAGTTCAATCCCCAGTTCTGAAAAAGAAAAAAAAAAAAAAAAATCTTTCTATTTGACAGGGTTTCACTGTGCAGTTCAGGCTGGCCTTAAACTCACTTTGTAGCCTAGGCTGGCCTTGCACTCCTACTGATCCTCCTGTCTCAGCCTCCCTAACACTGGGATTACAAAAGTTAACCATTTAAAGTGCTAACAGGGACTGGCAAGATAGCTCAGTGGTCTAAAGTGCCTCTCAGGGACCGTGGTTCGAACCCCAGCACCACATGCCATGCCAGCCCCTCCCCCCAGGGCAGGCTGAGCTGACCCCACCCCCTGCAAAAAAAAGAATCCGTGATATGTAGCGAGACACTGTAATAAATAAATAAATTTTTAAAAATAAATAAATAAAAAATAAAGTGCTAACAGCAGGCCGGGGAGATGGCTCAGTGGAATAAGCGCTTCCCGTTTCTGCCAAAAAAAAAATGTCCAATAAGGTGCTAACAGTGACCATGTTGGGCTATCGCCACATCTACCTGGTTCCAAAAGACTTCCTTATTTTTTTTTTTATTTTTAGGGGAAGGTCTATAGGGTGTTCAGACCCTATACTAGACTTGGGTCTCACTACTAGATCAGACTTGTAGTGATCTGTCTGTTTAGAGCCTCCCAAGAGCTGGGATTACAGGCATGGGCCACCACACCCAGTCTCAATTGCCATCTCAGTGCACCCTGAGGAGCGGAGCCAGCATGGCAGGTCAGGAATCGAACCCTGGCCCCTGTGCCTGCTTGTAGGCACTTTAATCCACTGAGCTTTTTGGCTGTCCCCAGAGACATTTTCAGCACCCTACAAGGAAACCCCATACCCGCTCAACAGTGACTGCACACTTTCTCCCCCATGCCTGGAGCCACCAGTCTGCTTCCTGCCTCTGAAATTTCCTATCATAGACTCAGCACAGAAATGGACTTAAATAATCATTGCTCTGTGGGTCGGGCTTAGCAGAAAGTGGTGACTGTGTTGTAGCATGTGCAGTGATTATTTTTTTCTTTATTAAAGATTTATTGGTACAGGGTGGTTTTTTTGTTGTTGTTTTTTTTCAGAACCGGGGATTGAACACAGGCCCTTGCACTTCCAGGGAAGCGCTCATTCTACTGAGCAATTTCCCCAGCCCTACTCTTTAAGACTAAATAAGATTCCTTGCATGGTTCCACCGTGTGGATCTTTGGTTTGGTTTGGTTGCAGTATTGGGTGTTACACCTAGGACCTTTGCATTGAGCTACACTTTTAGCCATTTTATTTTTTATTTTGAGACAAGGTCTCACTAGATCACCCACTAGGCGAGGCTCCAATTTCAATCATCCTGCCTCAGCCTCCCAGAGCACTGGGCTTCCCACTGCCACACCTGGTTCCACATGTTGTCTATCTTCAGCAGTGGATGCGGATTCAGGCCACGTCCACCTCTCGGTTCCAGTGCCTCATACCACGAGGACATGTGCTCACTCATGTTCAGCTCTCCTGCTGCATGTCTAGGAGAGGAATTGCTGAGTCTCATTATGATTCATTTCACTTTGAAGAACTGCTAACCCATGCATTTTCTTAAGGTGCTTCATTGATTTTGGTTTCTTTCTTCCTGTTCTGATTGTCTCACCCCCCAGGAATCTCCATTGCCTACAAAACCCTAGAGGTTTACCCCCAAAGTCGCAGAATTCTCCTGACATGCCACGCACCCCAAGCGCCTCCACCTGTCACCTACTCCCTCTTCGCCAGCCAGGGCATCCTGGTGGTCAGCAAGGTGGTGCGGACACACCAGCCTGCCTCATTCAGCATCAATGTCACACTCAAGTCCAGCCCAGACCTGCTCACCTATTCTTGCCAGGCAGCTTCCCAATCCGGCCTGCGCTGGAGCAGCGAGAGGCTACCGATGTACTGGGAGCTGTGGGCCAGTGAGTGAAGCACCCGGAGTCTGGGCGGACTGTGGGCACCAAGGGGGGTGAGAGAGGGCCAGGGAGAGGTGAGGTTAAAGGCCAACTGTCCACCCCCAGGCTGCAGTCAGTGCTGTGGGGCCAGTCCCTGGGGACTCAGTCTCCCGGTGGAGCTGGAGGGCGGGAGAGGCCTAGAGGTGGAGGGCAGAGGCAGGAAGGCTGCAGGTGCTGATAAGCAGGGTGCCCTTCTCCAGTGATCTCAGTCAATACCAAGGCTGCAGATGCCAAAGCTGTTCGAGGCCCAGGGAGTTGTCCCACCTCAAATCCCGCTCTGTCCTTACAACTCTGCTTTTCCCACTTCTACTCCAATCTGCAGTGTCCTTGGTAGGAATAGGAAGCGCTGCCCACCTACAGGTGGACCAGGACTCCTGCTGCTCCTTCCCCACAGCCTGATTATACCAATGAGGAGAGGCATCCTGAGGGGGAGGTACCCAGGCCTGGGGCTCGGAGGAGCAGGATCAAGCCCCCCACGTGCTGGTGTGGGGGTACAGCATGAGTCACTCAGCCTCACGGCCTAGGCTGCTGCTTCTGCAAAGCTTATAATAGGGCCCTAGTGTTGGCCACGGTGGCTATGCCTGTAGTAACAGGGCCAGCACTTAGGAGGCTGAGGCAGGAGGATGAGTTGGAGGCCAACCTGGCCTCCAAGGTCTGGGCTTTCTGTCTCAATATGCAAAAAAAAAAAAAAAGAAAAAAGAAAGAAAGAAAAAGGCCATCTCTGGAGATATAGAAGGGACTAAATGAGGTATATTTAGTAGCTAGTAGGTGGCAGGGCTGGGCACTGTGCATGCCAGGCAAGAGCTCTCCCACCTAGTTACAGCCCCTATCCTAGTTTGTTGATCTTAATGGACCTTAGTTGTTGTTCTAGAATCAGGCAACGCTTCATTCAGTAAAACAAAGTAAGTGCTCTGGTGAGCTGAGCTGAAGTTGGCCTTTTCTCTCCCGTGTGGTGTGGGAGATGCCAAAGCTGTTTGAGGCCCAGGGAGTTGGGGGGAACAGAACCAGGGCCTTGTGCATGGGTGCTGAGCGCATGCTCTGCCCCTGAGCTGCTCCACCAGCCCCAGGGGCTTGGTTTTCTGGACAGAGAAAGGCCATAGAAAGCAAGAATAAAGGACAAAGGTGAACTGGTTACTTCATGTTTTTTTTCGTGGAACTGGAGATTGAACTCAGACCCTTGTGCTTGCCAGGGAAGTACTTATTCTACTGAGCCATCTTCCCAGCCCCTGAACTGGTCACTTCAAAATTATCTTTCTTGGAAAAATCAGGGACAGAATATAAAATCGGCTGAAGGAGGCTGGAGGTCTGGAGGAGTAGCTCAGGGTAGCACGCTGTCCAGCAGTGCCCTAAAGTGCTTTGTTTTAGTGTGGTGACCTGGAACCTCATTGTACATGGCTCTGTTTTGATTTTTTAGCCTAGAAGCACAGAAGCTTAGCCTGAAACAATGTCCTTCCATAATTTTAAAATTACAATTGCCAGATAAAGTTTACATAGGACATGCTGCAATTTCAAAATTATTCACTGTTGGGAGCCAGGGAGATGGCTCAGTAGAATAAGCGCTTCCCTGGCAAGTTCAAGGGTCTGAGTTCAATCCCCGGTTCTGTGGGAAAAAAAAAAAAATAATAATTAAATAAAATTATTCACTGTTAGGGCTGGGGAGATAGTACAGTACAATAAGCGCTTGCCTGACAAGCACAAGGTCCTGAGTCTCAATTGCCATCTCAGCACACCCTGAGAGTGGGGCCAGCCTAGGGATCGAAACCCAGCCTTCTGCACCCACTTGTAGAAGTTTAATCCACTGAGCTATTTGGCTGGCCCTCAGAAACATTAACTGTTTATCTGAATTTTAACAGGCAATTTTATTTGGTAAGTCTGGCAACTGGAATACTACACAAAACCAAAACCAAATGTAAAAAATGAACAGTTCCCACTATCAGTAGGCTAGAGGGCCTGGTGGGACAGTCTGGCCAGCTGTGGGGAGGTGACAGTCAGAGCCACATTTCCAGGTTCATTAAATGTCTCATAATGGGAATTTACCAGGGAAGGAATTAAAATCTCCCAGCCACAGTTGTGCTACTGTCTCCTACCCTGCCAGAGCCAGTGTCCCAGCTGCAGGCTAATGTCACCTTGCATGGTGGAGGGTCAGGCCCCAGGGCAGAGATGTCCTGTTGGGCACCCTCAGGCAGCCCACCCATCACCTACCGCCTGGTCAGCAAGGATGGGCAGGTCCATATGCAGAAGAGGCCACCCCACGGGCAGCCTGCCAACTTCTCCTTCCCGCTGCCCCCCATGCCCGGCTGGTTCCAGTGCCAGGCTGAAAACAGTGTCGGTGTTCAGAGCAGCGCCCTCACGCTGGTGCCTCCAGGTGAGAGGGCCGCATGGGGTCCAGAGGGGCAGCTGGCACTGCTGGGCTGGGAGGGGGCGATGCTAAGTGCCCAGGAGGCCACTGCCCAGAACAGGGTTGGATCCCAGCAGGCAGCCCACCACCCCCAGCTCCTGCAAAGGAAGCCTAGCACAGCCACCTCCCTTGCCCACACAGGGGAGCTGCCCCAGGGACCTGCACTTGTGCTGGTTGGCAGCCTCATCTCCATTGCAGCGATGACTTCCGGGATGCTGGGTTTCACCAGGTAAGCAGCGCATGCCTGGGGTCAAAGCGCAAGGAGACTGGCTAGAGGGGCAGGGCTGCCGCCTGGGCTGAAAAGGCCCAATAACCACCACTCCAGGACATTTACTAAGCCAGGCACAGTGACACATGCTGTGATGCCAGCACTAGGGAGGCTGAGGCAGGAGGCCACTTGGGCTACATGGTTAGACCCTGTCTCAGAGAAAAAAATCATGTTTATTTATTTACAGCCTCTCACGCTGAGGGTCACCCAGGTGTGCACACTCCTTACACACTGAACCTGACCAGTGCTGGTTGCTGCCTGCCATGGTGTCAGGCTACCTGGGGAGGGCACTTTCCTTCCTTCCTTCCAGTAAGGCCTGGTGAGGCTGCCTGGTGGTTACGGTGGGCCTGGAGCCTCTGTCCTCCCAGAATTGTGCTGTCAGCCTTTCCCAGGTGGTGGCAGGAAGCAGGATCCCTTCTCCAAGACCATCACCTCCTTGACATGTAAAGTGACAGTCTTTGTGTTGTGTGACCCCAGGTAGGTATGGCCTTAGGTAGTGGCCACTCCCACCTCTTCAACTTCCCATCGTTTTTTTTTTTTTTTTTGTCTTTTTGAGACAGGGTCTCACTGTGCAGTTCAGGCTGGCCTTAAGCTCACTTTGTAGCTCAGGCTGGTCTCGAACTCACAACAATCCTCCTGCTTCAGCCTCCCAAATGCTGGGATTACAGGCCTGCGCCACCACGCCCGGCTTCAACTTCCCATCCTAGCATCTGCCTTGCCTTGGGCTCTGTGCCACCGAGTCTGTCCTTTGCAGAAGTCAGGTTCAAGGGTGACCCTTGTCACCAATCTAGGCCTAGTGCTCCCTTCTGTAAAATGGGACACAGAGACCTGCCTCCCTCTGCACATGAGGCGAGCACTTGCCCCTTCCTTAGGTGAGGTGCTGCCTTCTTGGGCTGTGCAGGAGCCTAGCAAAGGCTATGGGAGGGGCTGGCTGCATTCCCTGACCTCAGCATCTACTCCTTTGTGGTCCAGGTTGTGAGTGGAAGATGCAGGCTCCAGAATTCAACCTTGACCTTGCGCCTTTCGAAGGATTCTCCTCTGGGGTGAAGAGAAGCCTCCAAGGAGAGACAAGGTCTGAGAACACTGCGACAGTCAGTCATGTGGATCGCAGGAGCCTGCGAGGACTTGACTTTTCTGTGTGTAGGACTCAAACTAAATGAAGAGGGGTTTTTGTTGTTGTTTTCGGCGGAACTGGGGATTGAACTCAGGCCCTTGCGCTTGCTGGGGAAGCACTTATTACACTGAGCCATCTACCTGACCCAAGAGCTTTTATTTTTAAGTTTTATTTTATGTTTTGGTACTGGGAATCAAACCTAGGGTCTTGTGTGTGCCAGGCAGGTGTTGTGCAGCTGAGCAGGTATCCAGGGCCCTCGGTAGCTTTTAGCTGCTGTTTCCACTAAAACAAAAATTTGGGTAACTAAGATGAGGGATATGTTCGTTTGCTCCACTGAGGGAACATTTTTATGTGTGTATCTAATAACAGCAAGTTGTGCATCTTAAACATACACAGTCGGGGAGATAGCTCAGTAGCATAAGTGCTTCCCTGGCAAGCGCAAGGGCCTGAGTTCAATCCCCGGCTCCCCCCCAAAAAAACAAAGTACAATAACTTTATCTTTAGCCAGGCAGGGTGGTGTATGTCTGAAATCCTAGCACTAGGGAGGCTGAGGCAGGAAGATCACAAATTCGAGGCTAGCCTGGCTACAAAGTGAGTGCAAAGCCAGGCTGGACTGCCTAGTGAGACTCTGTCCCCAAAACACAAGAAAAAAAGAGAGAAGAAGGAAAAGGGAAGGAAAGGACAGGGAAAGTGGAGTGAATAAAAATAATTAAAAAATCTATGTTTACTTTTGTTTTTTCAGATAGCATCTAACTTCATACATAGTCCAGTCTGGTCTTGAACTCAAGGCAATTCTCCTTCAGCCTTATGAGCACTGGGATTCCAGTTCTGTGTCATCACACTCCACAAAATACTAAATTTAATGATAAAAGAAGGCTGAGGCAGGAAGATCACATTTTCATATGTTTAAACTCAGCCTGGGCAATTTAGTGAGATCCTATGTGAAAAATAAAAAATAGAGAAGAACCAGGAATGGTAGTGGAATCCCAGCACTGGGAGGCTGTGGCAGGAGGATCATTGTGAGTTCAAGATACCCACCCCCACCCCTGTCCCCTAGAGAAAAGACAAGAAAAAGGCTTGCCAGTTCTTGTGGAATCCTGCTCACCCTAGAGTCTGTAGCTCCTCCACACCTTAGACTCTCAGGGTGTGGCCCTGAGAATCACTCCTGGATACCTTCACCCCGTGAGGATTGGCCTTTGGGGCACCTGAAGCTCTGGGCCTTTGGAGGTAAGATTGTTGGAAGTGGGTTGAGCTCTGTACCTTGGGGTCCGTTTCACTTCAGTACTAGTGAGCCTGAGGCCTTAGCCATTTGCCCTTTCCTGCCTGGGACCTGCCCAGCCCAGGAAGAATAGGAAGGTGGTGGTGGGGCCTCGACCCCACTGCAGGTTTAGCTCAGAGGGGAAGGAAGAGTGACCGGTCAGGAGGGGAGCCTAGGATAAGGGGTGAGCTTTTTTTTTTTTTCTGGAGTTTCGAACCTATGACCTCTAATACACCTTCTCCCATGAAACAACAGCCCTAGACCTTAATTTTTTCATTTTAAGAGTTTTGCTAGGGCCAGGGAGATGGCTCAGCAGAATAGCAAGCTCAGGGGCCTGAGTTCAATTCCCTGTTCCACCAAAAGGGGTGGGGGGGAAGGAGTTCTGCTAAATCGGTAAATTGCATAGGCTGGGTTCAAATTTGAGGTTTTCTCACCTCAGCTCCCAGAGGTACTGGGATTACAGGCACGGGCAGGTGAGGCTTTGAGAGGGCAGGAGTGCTGGGTCGGGATGCTGGATGAGCCTGCGTGTTGGGCAGGCGGGGGTCAAAACGGGCGTCAGGGGGGCTTCTCCCGAGGAGTCCGTCCCTCTACCTGGGAAACCGACTCCAACACCGCGGCTTGAAGGCCGCATTTTGGCCTCGGTCCCTGGGGCAAGGCCACGCCCCGCGGCCGACCGGGGCGGGGCGGCCGGGGCGGGCGGGGCAGCCGGCGGGTTCTGTGTTCCGCGGCCGCGGCAGGCGACGGCGACATGGAGAGCGGAGCCTATGGCGCGGCCAAGGCGGGCGGCTCCTTCGACCTGCGGCGCTTCCTGACCCAGCCGCAGGTGGTGGCGCGCGCCGTGTGCATGGTGAGCCGGGGCGAGCGCCCGGGGCCGCGGGACTCCTCCGCCGGGTCGGGCCACCACCCGGGAGCGCGACAGGTGGCGGCGGCCGGCGTCCCGGCCCGCCCTCAGGCCTCGAGCCCGGCCCGGCCGCCACCTCCCGGCTCGGGCCCGGCCGCCCTGACGCGGAGGCGGGCCCGTGGGACCAGGCCTGTCGCCCTGCTGGCGGCGTGGCGTGGCGGCTCCAGAGCAGGTGGCCCGAGGCCGGGAGTCCTGGCGTGGGAGATTCACCCGGGTGGGGTTTCAGAAGCCACGTGGGGTGCGGCGGGCATCCCTGCCCACCTAGGAGTCGGCCCGGATTGCGTGCCCACCCCAGGGCTGTGCCCGCCCTGGCAAGCGCTCAGGAACCAGGTGTGGGAAGGAGGGGGATAGGTGATTGCTACCAGGCTCAGGGACAGGTGGCCTGCCGCGCCAGAGAGGCCTACCTGGGGACCCCAACCTGACTGAGAGCTGACCGGCTGCCCCGGGCTACGGCCTTGGCCCAAATGCCCTGTGGGTCGGGACGGCGGTGCCAGGAGTCCTGTGAGCACGCCGAGTTCCGGCTTCATCTCCAGCTGGGGGTGGGGCTTGTGACTGGCAGCCCCAGAACCCTATTGAGCTTCCATCAGGGGCACAGCAGGGTCCTAGGAGTTGTCTCAGAAGGACCCAAGTGCCCGCTGCAGACTCCTCTGGATCTACTGACATCTGCTGGGCATGGACTGTGCCCCTAAATTTTGAGGAGGAAACCACGAGACATGGTGTATTCTGAGGGGCTGGAGTCCTGGGCACTTCAGAGGGTCTGCACTCACTTCTCCCAGAGCCGCCAGCCTTGCTCTGACCATAGGGCCTTGTCTGCCTTGCGGCCAGGCCACCTGGGGTACCTAGTGTGGTCAGGACCCCCTGTGGGACATCAGGGAAACTGGAACTCCCTGGGAGGGGCGGGACCAGGATGCCAGGGAGGCGGAAGTCCTTGTAGGGAGGAAGCTGGCAGGACTGGGGAGTCCAGCCTGGACCAGGGAGGAACTAGAGGGGCCAGGGCTGTTGCTGAGCCAGGTCCCTGGCATGGCTTTCCAGAGATGGGGGTGCCCTTTACCAGGTATTTGGAAGAAGTTGGGAAAGAAGTGGTTTCTGAACTAGATGGTGAGGTGGGGAGCCAAACTCACACCTTGTAGCCTGTGTTGTTTAAAACTTCAAGTAGGGTTGGGCAGATTGACCTATGTCCCATCATGAGACTTCAAAAAAAAAAAAAAAAAGAGGTGCCACTGCAGACAGGCCTCTTTGCTGGGGGACTCCCTCCCAGGAGTTCCCCACCAGTCCCCACTTTCTCCAGCCCAGGAATCCCCAGCAGGGCCCTTCTGGTGAGATTGTGGTTTGATGACCATGAGCAATGTGCCTGTTCGCCCAACCCAGGCAGTAGAGGAAAGGCAGCAGTAGCCCTAGGAGTTGGCCAGGTGGCACCCACTGCCCTACACCCTCCCCATTTTAGGTCTTTGCCTTGATTGTGTTCTCCTGCATCTTCGGCGAGGGCTACAGCAACACACATCATTCTGAACAGTTGTACTGTGTGTTCAACCACAATGAAGACGCCTGCCGATATGGCTCCGCCATCGGGGTGCTGGCCTTTCTGGCCTCAGGCTTCTTCTTCGTAGTGGACATCTATTTCCCCCAGATCAGCAACGCCACGGACCGCAAGTACCTGGTCATTGGTGACCTGCTCTTCTCAGGTATCCATCTGCAGTGCTTCTTTCCTAACCCTTAGGACAAGCAGCAGAGCTAGGGGCACATTAGGGTCTTGTGATTGAAAGCCTTTGGTTCCTGAGGGAGGGACAGGGCCACCAGCCCCAAGGAGCATATAGGCTTCACTTGTTATGTTCACCTGGGACTGGTGTGTAGGCTTGCAGGGCATCTGCTGAAGCTCACAGGTATGGGGCATGAGGTGGATCCCTCCTGGCTGGGCATCCCTTTAGTTCTTACCTCTGGTTCTATAGTTCACATATCCCTGTCTCTGGGAGATCCTTGCCTTAGAGCTGTCCTTCCAGAATCCCTGGAAAGCCCCCATCTCTCCCTTGAGCCAACTTCCCTCCTCCACGTTTTCCCAGCTCTCTGGACCTTCCTGTGGTTTGTTGGTTTCTGCTTCCTTACCAACCAGTGGGCGGCCACCAGTCCTGATCAGGTGCTAGTGGGCGCTGACTCAGCTCGGGCAGCCATCACCTTCAGCTTCTTCTCCGTCTTCTCCTGGGTGAGTAGGCTGGGGCTGGATTCAGCGTCCATGTCCTCAGGCACAGCCATGAACCCTCCACCCAGCACCCTGAGCCCTGTCCCAACTCAAATCTCGCTGCAGGGCACGCTGGCCTCCCTGGCCTACCAACGCTACAAGGCTGGAGTGGATGCCTTTCTCCAGAACTACGTGGACCCCACCCCGGACCCTACCCCAGCCTATGCCTCCTACCCCAGTGCATCGGTGGACAACTACCAGCAGCCGCCCTTCACCCAGAACACAGATGCCACTGAGGGCTACCAGCCACCCCCTGTGTATTGAGTGGCACTGCAGGGCAGGGCACCCTGTTCCTCTGGGCCTCCCCATGAGGCTCCTTGGAGCCACAGCCCCCTGCCTGTCCCTGCTGATTGCCTGGAGAGCCTCAGCCTTCCAGTGCCCAGCAGCACCCAGGTGCCTGCTCCTGAAGGCACTTCAGTCACCCACATTCTTCAAGGGCATTTTTGAGGAAAGGTTAGCTAGATGTTTTCTTGTTGCTTTTTTTCTCCCCCCTTGGTGTGGGGATGGAACCTAGGGCCTCGTGCATGCTAAGCAGGCGTTCTGCTACTGAGCTGCACCCCAGGTCCTGTGCTGCCTGAAGTGGCCAGGTGCAGGCAGGTGCCCACGATGTGCTGTTTTGGCAAGTGCCTTAGCATCAGCCTCACAAGGACAGCTGGCTAGCTGGGCTTTCTGCCAAAGATGGGGGTCAGGGCCTCATCCCTGGCTCTTGTCAGGGCTTGGCTGGGCCCTCCAGCTCCTCACTCAGGTCTGCCACCTCCACCTCTGTGCCTTCAGGCCCCCGCCATGCCCTACTCAGCCTAGGCTTGTGCCCTGTCCTCTGAGGGTTACCATCTCTGTGCCAATCACTTCCAGGCTGGCTCCCTGACAGCTACAGGTATGGGGCTGGTGCCTGCCTGGGGGGTCCCATGGCACTTTGTTGTTGCTCCTTCCCTGATAGCAGGGCAGGGCTTTGCCTGACTGAATACCCAGCTTTATGTAAATATTCTGCCACTTAGGTTACAAGTATGGGGGAGAACCACAGCCCTCAGACTGAATGTATTAAAAAGCCTCAGGGGAAGATTCCCCCTTGCCCTTGGATTGTTAGACTAGTTTGGAGATGGAATAAATGTTTTTCTCAGTTCCCATTGTCCTGGGTTGGGCCTTGGCCTAGGGGTGGCAGGTAGAATTCCTTAGGCACGCCCCCAGGGGGCTGTCCTTGGTACTGCACTCTTGAGATCTTGATGTGGCATTCCCCTCCCCCATGCTCAACCAACACTTAAAATAGCCAGTGTGCTCAGCTTGTAAACAAGGCAGGTTTTCTGGCCTGCTTTGATGGATCAGGCTGCTGCCTTCCTAGTGTTGAGAGGGTTGGCGGCACCTAGGGGCTGCCTCTCTGAAAACCCCCTTCTCTAACCCTTTCCTTGTATGTTGGGTGTGAAGGGGCAGAAAAGGGTGAGCCTGGACATCCCATTTCACCAGTCAAGAGCAAAGAAGTGGGCCCTGAGGCAGGACACAGGGCCCCTGAAGCAACTCTTAGCTTCTTTTGTGTGACTGGAGAAACACCAGGCACAGAACAGTGGCCTGTGAGCTCCAAGCCTCACCAAGACTGCCATCAAGTGAGACCCAGCAGAGGCTAGAGGGCGATCACCCTGAATGCTGATGCCTCTGCGCTAGGCATACAGGTTCAGCGTGGACCAACGCAAGGCCACGCCCAGGCACCTGCCTCTGTGATCCAGGCCTCTTGGGGTACAGATGAGCTCACTCCTTCGGCCCTAAACTATCTAGTGTCAGCTCCACACTGTAGCCCCTGCTGACAACCCCACTGACACCTGGGCTTCCCAGCCTGCAGCCCAAGTTTGCTTTACCATTTTCATTCCTAAAACCAGACAAGGCAGGCAACTGTTCTTGTAAGACAAGGCCCTAGTTTTTTTCTCATAAATAGGCTTACGTCAGAAGGGAGCAAGTTCTAGAATACAATCTGTGTGAAATCCCCACTCTTCATGTGGGAGCAGTGTAAACTGGGAGACCAGGCTTAAGTCAAATTTGGGGAAGGGCTGGAGAGATGGCTTAGTGGAATAAGTGCTTTCTTGGTACTTACAAGGGCCTGATTTCAAACCCTGATTCCGCAAAACAAAAAAAATTTGGAGCTGGATGTGGTGGCTCAAGCCTGTAATACCAGCATTTGATAGGCTGAGGCAGGAGTACACTGCAAGCTCAAAACCAGACAGGGCTACACAGTGAGCTTAAAGCTAGCCTGAACTACAGTGCGAGACTCTGCCTTAAAAACAGCTGAGAATATAGTTCAGTGGCTTAAGTGCCTGCCTGGCAAGTCCCAAGTTCAATTTAAGAAAAAAAAAAAAGTCAAGTTTAGGTCAGGGATATAGTTCAGTGGCCCAGCACCTGCCTTGCAAGTGTCAGGTCCTGAGTTTGATTCCCGATACAAAACAAACAAATGAACAAACAAACAAAAAATCCTGAAATGTGACTTTGCCAGCTACTGACAATATTGGCCATCAACATTAAGGCAGTGCAGCAAGAGGCAGGGCCCAGAGACACAGAGCACCTTCCTCTTTTATTTTTATTTGGTCGGGGGAATCAAACTCAGAACCTTGCATTGTCCAAGCAGGCGCTTATACAGCTGAGCTATCTCCCCAGGTCCACCTTCCTCTTTAAGAGGCCAGCTGCGGGTGGCCAGACCTCTGCAGCCATGCTGTGGCATGGTGCCTGAAAGATGACATTTTTCTGGAGAAACTGCCATTGCTTTTTTTTTTGTCTTTTTGAGACAGGGTCTCACTATGCAGTTCAGGCTGGCCTTAAGCTCACTTTTGTAGCTCAGGTTGTTCTCGAACTCACAACAATCTTCCTGCCTCAGCCTCCCAAGTGCTGGGATTAACCACCACTGCTTGAGCTGGAGTGTAGGAATGGATTTCAGCCCAAACAGGAGCAGGGGATACCGGCCAGATGTCCTGAGTGGACAACAGGGGCCCCTGTGCGAGGTAGGGCTCGGGGGCACTGGCACAGACATCCCAGGGAGAACAGAAACTCGGCAGTGAAAGCCACAAAGGGGGAAGTGGCCAGCAGCACCGGTGTCACAACAGCATGTAGCTCTGCCCACGGCCTGGAGGAGACTGTGGACCCCAAACCAGCAGGCCTGGCTGAGGTAGGGACGGAGGCCTGTGGGTAGGCAAGGAGGAAAGGCCTTTGCTCCACAGGGCCATGGGGGACCCTCAGATGCCAGGGCCACACTGTAGCACCTGCTGAGGGGCAAAGAGCTTCCTGGCAACTGGGGCCTCCCCCGGCAGCATTGGGCAGTTTTCCTTGTCCAGTCCCATATTCTGGACTGAGGACTTCTTGAAGTAGCAGAGGCGACACACGGAATGGTACTTGTCTGCTCCACCAATTACCTCTACCTGGTAACCAGGAAAGGAAGAAAGGTCCGTGGGTATAAGAAAAGCCCTCAGAGGCACAGCCTGGCCCGCCCACACCCACCTAAGGCAGCAGCAGGTGGCCCTACCTCCTTCTCTAGGCCCAGCCTCTTGGTGTAGGCAGCTTCCCGGAAGCATTCCATGCACACAGCGGTCAGCTTCACCACGCTCTCCGCCAGGGGCACCAGGTTCAGGATGCTGCCAAAAGCCTGTAGACATGGGAGGGCACAGGTCTGCTCGGATGTGGGGCCATGCTGTTTGACACCTTTGATCCTGGAGCCCTGAAGAGGAACTTTCACTTTGACCTTTCCTCCCTGGGTGTACTGTGTTCCCTCTCTGAATTCACATCTGCTGTGAGCAGATGGCATCCTGTCTGGAAAAAGCCAGGAGCCCCTGGGCTCAGGCAGTGCCCTCCACTGTGGCTGAGGCTTGGCCATCACAGGATGCCGTATGGTGGCAGAGAAGAGCTACACCACTGGCCCTGTCCACCGAGGCACCTGCTCTCTCTTGGTTGACGCCTAGCGCCCAGGTGCCTTACCTTCCTCTGAAAGGTCCCATCCAGGGCCGCCACAATCACCGTCTTCCCACTGTTGGCCATCGTCTCGCAGAATTCCACGATGTCAGGGAACTGCAATCGGGCGGGTGGGGGTAGAGGAACAGTGAGCAGCAGCACTCTAAAAACAAGGTCACTTGGGCCCCTGCAGCTGCCCAGGCCTGGGGTCCATCCATAGGTCCTCCCAGCCATGGGTGGTGCACATGCCCACTACTGTTCAGACCCCTCTGATAACAGAGCTGCATGCTGTCCCACCAGGAAAGAGGCAGCTACTACAGGCCAGGGACAGGCCTAGATCCCTCCTTCATGGCCCTGCTCACAGCTTGACCTTGGACCAAGAGCCTCCAGAGCAAGCCATAAAACTCTGCTGCTCATGGCCCCATCTGCAGTGCTATTAGGGCAGGCCTGGGAGCTCACGGCGAGGTCCATTCTAAGTACAAATGAGTGGGTGCTGTGATGCACACCTCTGCGTGCTTGGGACCAGCTCAAGCAACTTAGATTGTCCCTAAGTAAAGTGCTATGAAGAGCTGGGGCTGTAGCTCAGTGGTAGACTGCTTGCATGGCATGTGTAAGGCCCAGGGTTTAATACCTAGCTCAGCCTAAATAAAAAAACAAACAAATAAATAAATAGGAACTTGGGGCTTTCTTGGTAGATACGTCACTTCAGTGCAGAACCCAGGCACACAGAAAAACAGCAAGGAGCCTGCAATCTGCCCACCAGAGCTCATCAGCGGCTTCCATACCTCCTGAGCACCTGCGCCCAGGCCTGCCCAGAACTCAAGATCTTCCTGCTGCAGGCTCCTAAGTGCTGGGCTTATAGGCAGGTGCCACCCCCTCCCTGGCTCTGCTACACAAGTTAGTTTTGAAGAGATGGAAGGAACCCAAAGGCAAAATTAGGAAGCCTACGAACAGACTGTCATCTTTTATGGCCCTTTGGTGGCCAGCCAGCTCACGCAGCAGCCAGAATGAAAGCTGGCTCTGCCCAGGGGAGGCCTCTGCTTCCTGCCATGCAAGGCCCTGTGGCAAAGGTGAGGTTATAACAAAATGAGGCAACAGATTCCTGGTGGCGAGAGACTTAAGTCAACTGCCACAAATGAAATTCAAGTAAATGGGGGAAGAGATAGTCATAGGAGGACCGCAGAGTGCCAACCATTGAAAAGGGAGGGGAAAGGAAGGGAAGGTGGAAATCCCAAAAGTGATTTACAAGAGGGAAAAAAAAAGCCAACAGGCCTAGAAAAATAACGCATGTGTGGCCACATGCCATCCATTGCCACAGCAGGCCATCTCACCTGGAGACCCCTGCAAAGGTCCAGCGGGTCTCACACACTCCTCTGGCCCCCATCTTCTCCTGGGCTCATGGCCAGCCCAGGCCAACCCTCAACAACCTCCTGTTTCTCTTGGTCTTTGCAGTCCTGTGCCCTGGTTGCCTCTCCACCTCAATGGCTCCTGTTGGGGTCACTTAGGCTCCTGGTGGCTCCTAGCGGCTTCAAGCCCTGTTCAAACTGTCCTCTTACAACATCCTCCCTGCAGCAATTCTCAACTCCTTCTCAGCCTTTGCCCTCTAATCATTAGCCACCACTATCTGACACAGGTAAACTTGAGGATGGGGCCTTTGCTGTGTCCCTGACACCAAGGACCTTACTGTCACAGGGGCCTCTTGAGTCAACACCTGAGGCTGTTCTGAACCTGCATTAAACATAAAGGGCTCAGCAGTGCTGAGTCACTTGGTAAAAACATACCAAAGAGCAGGGGCTAGAGCTCAGTGGTATGGCCACACACCAAAGACTAGAAGGACACCAGCAATCTTGAAGCTGAGGCAACAGGATCAAAAGGTCAGGCCTAGCCTAGGCAACTTAAAACTCAGCTAGACCCTGCCTCAAAATAAAAAAAAAAAGTTAAAAACTTGGTGATGTAGCTCAGTGAGAAGGCCTTGGGTTCAATCCCTAGTACCACCTAAACAACAACAAAAAACCCAAAACATTGGGGCTGGGGAGATGGCTCAGTAGAATGAATGCTTGCCTGGTAAGTGCAAGGGTTGAGTTCAATCCCCAATTCCACCAAAAAAAAAAAGTATGTATTCCAAGCATACATACTTGTAGGGAGTTGGCTCAGTGGAATAAGTATTTGCCTGGCAACCAAAACACAAGACAATGTCAACTTCCTTTTTTTTTTTTTTTGGCAGAACCAGGGATTGAACTCAGGACCATACGCTTGATAGGCAAACACTCCACTGAGCCATCTCCTCAGCTGCATCCACTAACATTCATGTTCTCTGTCATGAAAATGTTTTGTTTCTCCATCAGTTAGGATATTTTTTTTTTTTTTTTTGCGGAACCGGGGATTGAACTCAGGCCCTTGTGCTTGCCAGGGAAGTACTTATTCACCGAGCCATTTCCCTGGCCCCTAATTATGACAGTTTTGAGGGCACATCAATCTTGTTGAAGAGTGTTTTCCTTTAGAGCTTCAAATACTTCACTCCAAGCTCTCCTTGACCTGAGGGTATGTGCTGAGAAGTCAGCTGTGATTCTGATGGGCTTTCCTTCATAAATGTGATTCTTTGCCCTAACAGTATTTAAAATTCTATTTTTATCACTTCTTGGTCTTCTGCCTAAGATCAAGTGTAAAATGATATTCTCGCATTGAATTTTTGAATCCTGACTATGATATTCCAGGCTGTAGATTTAATTTTTTTTTTTTTTTAATCATGGCTTGTCTATGTCTCACTTCTCTGTATTCATTTTCTTTACCAGGAAAGTTTTCTGCCATGATGTCTATGAATAATTTTATTTTGTATTTATTTTTTTGGCAAAACCAGGGATGGAACTCAGGCCCTTATACTTGCCAAGTGCTTACTCTACTGAGCTAATTTTTTTTAAAAATATCAGATGCTATTTCCTGCACCTTTCATCAACTCCAATCAATCTTGTGATTTATTCTCCTTTGTATCATCTAGCAGCCGCCATATTGGTTTCTCATGGTCCTTGCTTTTTTTTTTTAAAGTGCAGAATCTATTTATTGGGTAAAGCTATATTTACTTTGGGCAAACAAAGCATCTAAGAGAGAAATAAGGGGCCCCACTTTTCAAGGGAATTTCATAGCACCAGACCATTGATATAGGGTAAAGAAACTCCCAACCTGAAAGATACTGGGCCAAGTTCATATTCTCTAAAATATTTTTTTGTCTTTTTGAGACAGGGTCTCACTATGCAGTTCAGGCTGGCCTTAAGCTCACTTTGTAGCTCAGGCTGTTCTTGAACTCACAACAATCCTCCTGCCTCAGCCTCCCAAGTGCTGGGATTACAGGCATGCACCAGCACGCCTGGCCCCATATTCTTTAAAATTGAGGAATGAATTTTAGGAACAATGGAGAATGAGAGCAGAATATATTTACTGAGCAAAAGAAAGCTCTGTCCAAGAGGACAGAAGGGGACCCGAGTGGGTTGCCTGGTCCTCGCTATTTTTAAGAAGTTTTCTCCCTATGATCACCAGATACAGGCATGCCTTCTATAGCTCAGATCTGCCCTCACAATGGCTCATTTTGCTGCAAATAGAATCAATGAAATTTTTATTCTCTGAGCTATCTGCTTGACTGTGCCTCATGGATTCCATTTCTTTCTTATGCTGAGCATTCATAGCTTCTATAATTTTCTTAAGCTCCTCTACTTTCTTGCCTGTGCCTGCTCTAGAGTCACTAGGCACGGTTTTCATTGTGGACACCATCTTTGCAGTTATCTGAGAAATTATTTCTGATTTTTTTCTACCTAGAGCCTCATTCAGTTGGTTTGCTGTTATCACTTGAGAGAGGCCAGGTGGGTGGCTCCTGGATGGCCCTACCTCACTGATCCCTGGGTTTGCCTTAGTTGAGCTGAATGTCTGGGGTGGCATCATTTTGTTTTTTCAGTTTAATTCCTGGGGTGACATTTGTAAATTGACTATGGTGGGTTGTTTTATTGCTAGTACTTAGAACCCTTAGGATATGGCTACTTCTCCTAGTCATCTTCAAGGTATAAATGGATTTTGGTTTTTGAGTTGGCTGCAAGTTTCTACTCTTCACTTTGTTGGGGATGAGAGGTTGCTGTGTGCGTGTGTGCCCCAGCCCCTGGTTCTTTGGCACTGTGCCACAGTATTTTTTGTGACCCTTAGTCAATCTCAGTATTGGAATACCAGGAAGATCAGCTGTGTAAAACAATTACGTCACTTTTGGCTATAGTGGTACCAGTGATGGCACAGCCTAGAAACCAACAAACTGAGGCAACCATTAATTTGCCACCTTCAATCATATGAACTAGAGTGCTGGTTATATAACACAATGAAAATAAGCCAGAAAACTGTGTGCAGTGTCTAAGTCCTTAATATGCCAATTTTGCTCTCAGTGGTTAAAACTTTAAATGGGTTATGGAGAAAGTAGAGAAGAGGAAGAGGAAGAGACCAGACATTAAGGCTAGGCTAACTTTGAGAAACTGGTGCAGAAGTCTGGGGGAAAGAGAAGGGCTGGAAAGAACAGAACAGAGCCACGGCCATGAAGAGGACAGGAAGCATATTCATCTAATAAGAACAAGATCAAATAATGGAGAAAAAGAAAAGAAAACAAACTAAGCCAGGCATGGTGGCACACGTCTATAATCCCAGCACTCTGGAGGCTGAGTCAGGAAGATCGCTGCAAGTTCAAGACCAGCCTGGGCTCCAATGTGTGCTTAAGGCCAGCCTGAACTGCATAGCCAGACCCTATCTCAAAGCAAGACAGATGCTGGGGAGATAGCTCAGTAGAATAAGCACTGGCCTGGCAAGCGCAGGGTCCTGAGTTCAATCCCTGGTACTGCAAAAAAAAAAACCCTCAAAAGCAAGCCAGCACCTTCTGATGGCCTGCAGCCATTAGCGCCCTTTTGCAGGCTTGACTGAGCCCAGCTGGGAGCTGCTGGATATAGCCAGCAGTGGCTTTGAGTTCTGAGCTCAGTCAGCCTCTCTCCAAGATGGCTCCTGGCCAATCACTCTCTCCTGTGGGACAACAGAGCCCTTAGCACTCACAACCAGCTTGTCCTTCATGCCTGCTACTCCCCTCTACTGCCCAGAGGCCTCTAGGGTCTCCAGCTGTCACCCTGAAGCGCTCCTCTGGCTTGTGCGTCCCCCCTCAGGCACCACCAGCTACTTGCTTCTTCTTAATTCAAGTTTCTCTTTACTTTCCATGGGTTTCAATTCACGCTTCTGACCCTTCCTGGGCACAGGGGGTTCACTTTCTGCCTTCTTATCTTCCCCACTTTGCTATACTCCAGTGTCTGGAAGCAACTCTCAGAGAGGCTCTTTCTCTGCTGCTTACCACTGTGCCATATTTTTTTTTTAATGTATTTGGTACAGGGTCTCACTACACAGCTTGGACTGTATTGATCCTCCCGTTTTTAGCCTCCTCAGCAACGGATTTACAGGTGTGCATCACCATGCCGTCTTGGTGGCCACCTCAGTACACCCAGATGTGGGACTGGCACAGCACCTGGTGCCAGGGATTGAACCTCAGTACCTGTGCTTGCCTAAGCAGGTGCTTAGTCCACTGAGCTATCTCGCTGGCCCTTCACTGCACCATCTTGCAACCCCTCTCCAGGGTTGAGAATCCAGAGTGACAACTGGCCGTCTAGCATCCAGATCAAAGGGAGAAACCCCACATATGCAGGTGGGGACACCCCTCTACATGAATGGCTCAGGAGCCATGACTTGTAGAGATGGAGGTGAGGATCGAGCTACCAGGCTGTTTTTTGTTTTTTTTTTTTTGTAGTACCAGGGATTGAACTCAGGACTTTGTGCGTGCCAGGCAAGCACTTACTCTGAGCTATCTCCCCAGCCCGAGCCACCAGGTTTTGCATTCAGGGTGATCAGAGACTGCTAACCACTCAACAAGCTTCCTCACCCAGGGTATGGGACTGAACACAGGGGACCGCGCCAAATCCCAGCCAGCAGATGGGCAGGGGTGACTTTCTGATTTCCAGCATGAAAACCCCACACTGGGGAGTTCTGCAGGGTCTGTCTGCTTCCACTGTCTAGCTGGGAGTCACCCAGGGGTCTGGGTTGCCATCACCCAGGGCCACCCAAAGAGGGAAGATGGAAAGTCTTGTGGGCATGAACCATGTGAGAAATTTCAGTAGTGAAATATACTTGAATTATCATGGTATATACCATGAATAAACATACTTCATCCTTATTTCATACATATGCAAGTACCGGGACTGAACCTACAGACACTGCCACTGAGCTTATTTTATCTTGAGGTGGGGTCTAAATTATCTAGGCTAGCCGGGCGTGGTGGCGCAGGCCTGTAATCCCAGCACTGGGGAGGCTGAGGCAGGATTGTTGTGAGTTCGAGACCAACCTGAGCTACAAAGTGAGCTTCAGGCCAACCTGAACTGCATAGTGAAACCCTGTCTCAAAAAGACAAAAAAAAAAAAAAAAAAAAAATCTAGGCTAATCATGGGCTTAAGAGCTTCCTGTCTTAGTTTCCCTGTAATGGGATTACAGGTGTGCACCACCACACCTGGCTTAGAGTTGTTTCATTTATTTGTTTTTAATGTGTGGTCTTCAGTTTCTGGACCTGGAGGTATGTTTGTTCTAGCAGCTCTCTGTCCCCTCCCCTGCCCCAGTGGATTAAAGGTGACCTGACCTTAAAGCTAGAGAGCCTTCGGTGGGTGCCGGCCACAGATACTAGCTGAAGTTAACCTTGATATTTTACTAAAATAGCAGATAGAACTGATAATGTGAAAAAAAAAAAGTTGATAATGTCTAAACCAGCATGGGAAAGGGAAGCTCCCAAGAAGATACCAGGATGAATCAACTCACAAACTGCCCCTCGTCGATGCCTATGACAGCCACCGCCAGGGCTTCCTGGGTCGTGTCCCGTAGCAGGCAGGCTGGCAGTGCCTCCATAGTGTTCCTGAAAAAGGAAAGCCAGAGCATGAGCAAGACTGGGGAGACCAAGCCCCAAGAGCAGGCTGCAGCCACTGTCATGGCCACTCTTCTCCTGGCATAACAGCCGGCCCAGCTCTGAGAAGTCAGTATTTGTCCAGGGGCAGAAAAGTGGCTGACACTTTTTTTTTTTTGGTAGTACCGGGGATTGAACCCAGGACCTAATTTATTATTTTAAGACAAGGTTTTGGTAGGTTGTGAACTGCCTAGGCTTGTGACTCTCCCACCTCAGCCTCCCAGAGTGCTGAGTTACAGGCATGGGCTATCACACCCTGCTCACTCCTTTGGACTTGAATAGCAATGTCTGATAAGGAGTTCAGTGTAGATTCCAAGCTCTCCTATGCATTGGCAAAGCCAGTGGAGGCAGCCAAGGCCAATTCTTCCTTTGGTGCCTGCTATCAACCCAGCGTTTCTAGCATTTCAGTCAAATGACCTAGCTACAGCCCCACCCCAAGACTGAATTCTTCAGTGACTAGGGCCCAAGATACTCTTAAGGACTGATAAAATGTTTCCATATCTTTTAAAACTCAAATGAAAGGGCCAGGGAAATAGCTCAACAGGTCTAAGCACCTGCCTGACCAGTACCAAGGACCCAGGTTCATCCCTCAATACTACATGCCCTGGCAGCTCCACATAGTGAAACCCTGTACCAAATACACAAATTAAAAGAATATGGCTCTGGGCAGCCCATGAGCTCCACCTCTGCAACTAGCACAGCAGGTTCCAGCAAGACCCTAGAATTCCTTTCAGGTGGCACCCCCAGCAGGTTAAAGGATTTCTCCAAGGAAACTAGGCTATTTTTGGGCAGAAGCAACTGGTCTGATTCCAGGCCTTGAGTGAGAAAGGTTTTTTTCCTAGCAGAGCCAAAATAGAAGGGTTAGGAACGGTCCAGGCCCACCAGATGACACTCTGGACCCGACTTGATCCCCACAGCCAGGACTTTTCTGGAGAGAAATGCCATTCTGTAGTCTGCCTTTTAAAATACTTTTTTATGTTTTTTTGTTTTTTTTTTAATAGTGTTTATGTTTCAATGTTATTTTCTTCTATCCTCATTTCTGCCTAATCTGAATTAGACTTTGGAGAGAGTTGTTTCTTTGAAGGCTTGGCAGTTCCTCACTGTATTTATAAAAAATTTAAAGTAGCTCACAGCCACACTCAACTACTGTCTTGTGATAACAAACCCTGAGTTCTGAGGAGAACATGAAACATTTATACACTTTAATGCCTTCTCCAAATACGGAAGGCCAGAGGGAGGACGGGCAGCAAGCTGACCATGGCTTTCGTGAGGGTGTCTTCAGAGCTTTGACAATGCCACCAGTGTTAAGAGACTTGTGAGTCATGCAGCGCTCTTAGATCCAGGCTCCTCTAGAAGTGACCCCCATATCTACTGTACAAGGTCACCTCCTCTGCCTCCACCGACCCCTGAGTGCTCACCTGATCCTGTGCAAGGGGCAGTAGGGAAATGAACTTGGACCCATGAGCCAGTGCAGACGCTTACCCGTGATAAGTGTGGCTTGAATCCCCACATGTACTTCAGGTCTGGCATTCTGTACACTACATTCCTTCCAGGTTCAGAAATTCCCTGGCCCCCACCCCAGCCATCTGTGTCACCGAGGCAAGTCCAAAAGACAGAAGAGACTGCCTGGGCTCAGCGTATGGGCCCCAAATCTGCAGCCAAGGAACTTTAGTTAACTCTGGCCCAGAGGTTGCTGCCACCCAGAGGTGGCAGGCAGAAATGTTCACAGTGCTCAGGCAGAAAAACCAAACCCAGGCACGTAGAGGCTATAAGGTGATGCAGCCAGATAGAGGCAGATGACTAAGGAATTAAAAATCTGCCGGCAAGCCAAATAACCAGCCTGTGGCCTCTGACGGGTGTAAACTCAAAAACAAGGCTCCCCAACCTGGGCAGGTTGGACTGGTATCTGTGGCCACGCCATTCTACGTGTGGGGACTCATAGGATGCGTGGAATCACCCCTGATCAATGCCTATTACAGGCCAGGAACACTCTGGTCCCCTTCCAGGTCGAAAACTAAAGATGCCTCCAGAACTTGTCATATGTTCTGAGTTCGATTCCCTTACAAAACAAAACAAAACTTGTCAAGAGGCCTCTGGGGTGCAAATCTCTCCCTACTTCTGTTGAGCATCACCGGGCAAGAGCTACCTTGCCAGGCCTAGAGTTATCAACTAGCCCCGTCCAACTGCTCTGCGTCCCGCACCTTGAGGTTTTCCCTGGGACAGGACTGACCTGTCGTGTGTGGAGAAGCTGCTGCTGTAGCGCGTGTCTTTGGCGTACTTAATGACCAGGCACTTGTACTGGGCGATCTGGAAGCGGCGGACCCGCCTCATCAGCTCCGTGCTGGAAGGGACAGGATTAGTGAGGCGGGCGCACACCGCCCTCTAGTGGCGGGCAGCGGGAACCTGAACCCGGAACGCAGAGAGAGTGCTGGAGTAGAAAACGGCGGGCTCGGAGTCGCGCCCAGCGGAGCATCCCCAGCGGCCCTGCAGTCAGCGCTCGCTGCGGGGCCAAGAACAGCGCCCGGCCCGGATCGAGCCTCCGAGGCAGGACTCTCGGGGACCAGGGGGAGAAGGTGGACAGAGGCTGAAGCACTTCCAGAGCTGCTCGATTTTTCTGGATTAACCAAAAAAACTTGTTTGCGGGCCCCAAGGTCTGACCCTGAGCTTTCTGCTACGAGCAAGGGATTGGAGCCGGAGGGACGGTTGGGGGCCTTTACTACAGCTGTCCCAGGAAAGGCCTCTCACCTGGGGAAACGGTGGCCGCGGCTGTACCCCTCAGGGAGTCCCGGAGAGGGACGAAAATAAATTCCAGGCCACATAAGGAAGCAGCCCCGGGGCTGTATCCAGTGGACACACCCGGGCGCCCCTTCGGAGGATTTTTATTTTGGGTGGGGGACCGCGTTAGGTTGCAGCCAGCTGTGTCCAGCTGTGGAAGGGGAAGAGAGGAATGCGGAGTGGGAAGGCGCAGGCTGGCCCGGGAGGAGGTATCTGGGAAGAGCGGAGGAGGGCAGGGGTCCCCAGGAGGGCATTACCTTTTCCCTGAGAACATGGGCCCGAGAATCACCTAAGAGAGAAGAAAAGATCCCGTCGGGATCCGCCTCACGCGGCCACCGGGCATCACCCCGAGCCCCGCACCCCGCACCTGGATTTGACCCCGAGTCTTGCTGGGGGAGCCGGGGAGCACCGAAGGCAGGTTGATGCAGCTCATGGTAACTCCCGAGAAGGCAGCAGCACCAGGGACCTCCGCGCGTCTGCAGCCCGCGGGATCCGGCCGTTTCCCGCGCAGTCTAGTCAGTCAGAGCACGGCGTGCGGACCAATCCGGAGCCCGCCTTTCCCAAGCCAATCAGCGCCTGCAGTCTCACAGAGGACTTTCTTTTGTTTTTCTTTCAATTTTAGGGTTTTACTCATACGGAGTCTCTGTCTCTCTCTGTAGTTCAGGCTGGCCTCGATCTCGTGATCCTGCCTCACTCTTCCGAGTGCTGGAATGAGGGAAAAATTCAACCGCAAAAGTTTTGCTGTCTCTGGAAGAACCTTTGGAATTCGGAGGGAGCCAGAGTGGGCGTGGCCAGCGGGCGTGGTTAAACTGGAGCGATTCGCTAGCTGCAGGGAAGTGGGCGTGGCCGTGACTAGCGTGACCCTCTTTACGGAAGTGTGAGCTGCGCGTTCTATGGCTCTTTAGTGTGGACCGGCATGGACGCTAGACCAGCGGTACCCAGGGCCCACGCACCCTGGAAAGAGATGTCTGTAGAGGTAGGCGGCCGCAGGCCGGGATGGGGCTGTGGAAGCTGGCCCCGAGGCTGGCCTGGGATTGGGGGGGTTGCTCTCCCGCAAGTGCTCGTCCCGAAAGCTTGGGTACAAGCCTTGTTTGACTTTTTGCAGCAGCAGATTTTTTTTTTTGTCTTTTTGAGACAGGGTCTCACTATGCAGTTCAGGCTGGCCTTAAGCTCACTGTAGCTCAGGCTGGTCTCGAACTCACAACCATCCTCCTGCCTCCGCCTCCCGAGTGCTGGGATTACAGGCATGCGCCACCACGCCCGGCCAGATTTTTTAATGTTTTGCTTTGGTTTGGTTTTGTTTTGTTTTGCCAGATTTTTGAGGACAGAGAAAGCTGAAATCCTGACAATATCAGTCTCCTAGTAGGCCCTTGAGGTTGGGGGCAGAGTTTTTTCAGACCTTGACCCCCGGTTGCATAGCGCACCTGAGTCAGCAGTGAGAGTTGCACAAAAACGTGTTTACTGTGCGGCTGCTGTAGGGTTACAGAGGACGCGAGGAGGAACACCTGGCATTTGCTATGACATTGTTGGGTTACAAGTTCTTTTTTTTTTTTTTTTCCTCATTTCTTTTTCTTTTTTTTTTTGGCGGAACCGGGGATTGAACTCAGGCCCTTGGGCTTGCCAGACAAGCGCTTATTCTACTGAGCTATCTCTCTAGCCCCTACAAGTTCTTTAGTTGGTTCCTTTGCTTTAAGGTGCGTTTTTCCAATCTAAGGTACCTCTGGGAATCTGGTGAAAGATACAGATACTGCCCTGGGAAATCCCCTCTCCTCCCCTTTTTCCTGCTTCTTCCTCCTTTCTCCATCGGCCTCCACTTACACAGCTGACTCTCAAACATTCACCACATGGTCCACTTGTAAATAGTAGCATCCTCAGCCACTGGAAATGGTACATCACCCTAATTCCAGTGCTCAGGAGGCTGAGGCGGGAGGATGGGCTCGAGTTTGGCTACCCTGACCTACATATCAAGACTGTTTTGATAAATTAAGTTCTCAAACTCAAGTCCACAAGTTCGTTCCACAGAAAAAAACTAACACCCAAAAGTCAAGTGCTGGGCTGGCAAGATAGCTCAGCGGTCTAGAGCACCTCTCAGGGACCGCGGTTCGAGCCCCAGCACCACATGCCATGCCAGCCCCTCCCCGCAGGGCCGGCTGAGCTCACCCCCCTCCCCCGCAAACAAAGAATTCGTGATGTGTAGCGAGACACTGTAATAAATAAAGGAATTAAAAACAAAACAAAACAAAAAAAAAGTCAAGTGCTGGGGAGAAGAGGCATTATTTTATGGCCAAAGAATGGGCCACAAAATCTAATCTGATTTCTCCACTGCAGGCAACACCTCTTAGCATTCATCAGATCCTCAGTTTCTCCACTCAAGGTTACAGGCCCTGGTAGGTAGGATTGAGGAGGAAAGAGGCTAGTAGCAGGGATGAATAGCCATGTCTTTTCTGGAGCACTTTTTGGATGCTGAATGTCAGAAAGTCAGTTGCTACCCCTTTTTGAATCTTTTATGGTCTGATGTTTCCAGTCATGGCAGCTGGAAGATGTCTCTTTTTTTATGGAACTGGGGATTGAACTCAGGCCCTTGTGCATGCCAGGGAAGCACTTATTCTGCTGAGCCATCCTCCAGACCCCTGGCAGATATCTTTAGCCTTTCAGAGAGAGGAAGAGATCCAGGTTAATCCTTGGCTATTGTTTTTTTTTTTTTTTTTTTTTTTTTTTTT
>PVKA01015377.1:0-50182 GCA_004027165.1 Ctenomys sociabilis | reverse complement strand
ACCTTCGTGTCCCTTCCTCCTTACCTCTTCAGGCTAATTGGGCTTTTTCCTCTGGTGCCTCATCCGCTGTAGGCCTGACTTGAGAACTTTGCAGCCACTTGCTCAGCGGTCCTGTCTGCTCCTCAGCCCTTTCTCGGCTGCACACTTCCTTCTGCAGTTTGTTTCTCCCCACTATGTTTACACTGTGCTTTCACATGAGCATCACCCTCATAATCTAATAACTCTCGTATGCTAATTCTACTGTCAAGGCTGGCTGTTTCCACTGCCTGATTATCGATCATACTCTATTGATTTTTTTCTGTTTATTAATCTTGCTAAGCCTCATAAATGCCATGCTATTGATTTTTGAAGTTTTGTTATTTGCCACAGGCAACTAAGTTACCTGCTATCAGCTTAACTTTTATATTTGTTTGTTTGTGTGTTTGAGATAGGATCTCAATGGGTAGTCCAGGTTGGCGTTGAACACACAGTAGCCTCGGCTGGCTTCAGATGTGGTGCTATCCTCCTGCCTTGGCCTCTTGAGTGCTTGGGTCTGCAGGCATGCCACCCTGCAGCAGGCTTAGATGAGCTTCTGCAGCCACATGCTTACAGCACTCTGCTGGTCATCCTCTCCCTAGACACAGCTGTCTGGCCTTGGGCCCATTCAGGCCCAAAAATGAGTGCTGGTATTCAGGCAGAGACATCCCTTCCACTGGAAATGGCAGATGCCTGGTTCCCACGTGTGTATTCCATCTCTGCCTCCTACGTTCCAAGGGCCCCCACCAGGCCTCAGTTTGCCTGCCCTATGACCCGGAAGCTGCCTTCCTGCAGAAGGTTGGGACAGTCCCTGGTCCCTGGTTGGTCCCCATTCCCCAGCTTACTGTCCAGAGTGGCCACATACGTGTTCATGGCCTTTGATGTTCCCATACCACTTCCTCCTCTGTGGGTGGAAGAGGAAGTACATTATGTAGTTTTTGAAAGGGATTCTTTTTTTTTTTTAAAGGTTTGACCTACACTATTATTCATCAGCTTAACAAATAGTCACTGAATTCCCACTGTGATCTACAGCACTGCAATCCCACTGGGGAAGAAGTGGACAACATTTCTGGAGCTCTTCAAGCAACAGAGCAATGCAGCAGAAAATAACAGAGAATTGGACCACTATCTAACTATATCTTCCAATACAGTTATAGCTTTCATTTTGTTCTTTTTGGTCTTTGAGACAGGGTCCTATTATGTAATTCAGGATGGCCTTGAATTCACGAAGCAGCCTAGACTGGCCAGGGATCCTCCTGTCTCAGCTTCCGGGTGCTGGGAATACACAGCTGTGCACCACCATGTTCAGTATAACTTCTGATAGGTTTTAAGAACTCAAGTGAAACATGAGTTGAAAATGATAGTTTAGGCTGGCCAGACAGCTCAACAGACTAAAGCGCCTGCTTTTGTAGATGTAGGGACTGGGGGTTTGATCCGCATTGTGCTGTGCTGGTCCAGCCCTGGTCCCATCCCTGGGATGCTCTGAGAAGGCAATTGAGAATGGGGTAGTGGCAAGTCCCTGTAATCTCAGCACTTGGGAGGCCAAAAACAGGATCTCTAGGAGTCCAATCTGTGTAGTGAGACCCTGTAGACCCTGTACGAAATACATAAAAAAAAAAAAAAAAAGGAAAGAAAGAAATAAAATGATATTTAGTTTGGTACAGGATAGGGCCTGCAAAGGCTGGGGCCCTGAATGAAGAGTGAGGGGAAAGGAGGTTGATCATTGAGGAGACAGCAGGGTTTGGGGTGAGGTATGCCTCTGCCATGCACACAGCACGGTAGTCTGTGAGGTCAGGGCTGGAGTGGATGGTGGGCACTTGGCTGTGGTCTGGGGAGTTCATGGGCAAACAGTGTGGTGGTCACTATCTGGGTGTACCTCAGCTGAGGCAGCTGAGTGGCTGCCACAGGACTGGGGCCAAGGTTGGCAGAAGGTGGCCAGTGCCGTGTGCTTGCGTGGAAGAGTCAGGTGGAGAATGCGTGTTAGGGGAATGCGGGACAAATGGGAGAGGGAGAAAAAGAGTGTGCACTCCCTAAATATGCCTCTTTAGTTAAGAAACTTACTTTCAGTGAGGGGTAGATGCAAGACAGAGAGGAAGACAAAGCCTTCCCAGCCTGCCTGTTTTTCTGCCTGCCGCTAGGGTGGGAGTCCTCCTGCTTCACTTGCGCCTGTGCTCCAGGCAGCTGCTGTGGCCTCCTGTGCTCCTCCCCTTGGGCCACCACTGCTCCACCAGGTCACTGCTCTCCACTGAAGACAATGCAGAAGCTGCAGTTCTAAGCCCCTGATGTAACTTCTCCATGCCCTAAGCACTCTGTGTGCATAAACCCGCCTGCTTTTCTCTTAAGGGTTTTTGTTTTTGTTTTTGAGAAAGGGTCTCACTTTGTAACCCTGGTTGGCCTTGAACTCCTGGTGATCCTCCTGCCCCAGCCTTCTAAGTACTGGGATCATAGGCCTGTGCCACCACACCTGGCCTTGCCAGGTAATCATTTAATTAAACATTATAAATACCAAGACGTTTTGTTTTGAAAACTGCAAGAACATTTTTCAGGAAATAATTTGCTTTTAACTCCTTTTTTTTTTTTTTTGGCAGAGCAGGGGATTGAACTCAGGCCCTTGCACTTGCCAGGACAGTGCTTATTTAACTGAGCCATCTCCCTGGCCAATAATTTGCTTTTAACTGCAAATACTGTGCAAGAGGATGCCTTCTATAGCAAAACCGATAAATACAATTATAAATTTTAAACATGTGAATTGTTCAAGATGTTTGAAAAAGGCTAATTTTATTTTTCAGTATTTAGATAAGTTAGGCATTTCTAAGAGTAAACCTAATGGTATGACTTAAATGGAAAAGACAGAAGGTCAAACTAGGTGCAATGGCACACGCCTGTAATCATAGTACTTGGGTGGCTGAAGCAGGAAGATCGCCAGGAGTTCAAGGCCAGCCTGAGCTCAAGGCGATTAGTACCACTTCCAGCTAGCTTGAGTGTCCCTGTTAGCTTGTGAGCAGGAAAATTTCCTGGTGACCACACTGTTTCTCTAAGAACAACACAGCTGCCAGAACAGGAGTAAATCACCATGTGCTCCACAGGCCCGGGAAGATTCTGTCCGTGTCAGGAAAACTGCATCCTGTTCTGCAGGGTGGGACTGGACTCCTGCTGATGTCATGGGGGCCGTAGCATCCCAGGCAGGGTCCAGTCACAACTGGAAGAGATCCATTTACCAGGAAAACGCTGCCCAAGGGACCTAGGGGGCGTGGGCTTCTGGCAATAGTTGTACTACAGAGGAGGCCAATCTTCCCGTGAAGAGTGGGTGTTGGCATGGAACCAGAGTGGAGGGACACTCGCTGGCCAGGTCACTGCTGGATGAGGACAGCTCTAGAGGATCAGCCCACGATGTAGCAGCAATACAGGAAGACGGGCTGCGGCTAAAAAAGGAGAGGAGGCGAGATCCCCAGGCACGCACGCGCACATTCCCAAAGCCCACAGCACACTTCTTGCAAGACCCGAAGCAGAGTTTTGATAGATGGGTCTGGACGGTAGCTGGTTTGGAAAAGACAGAAGAGGGACCCTCGGCTTTAAGCACTTGCTGTCATGTGTCTTCATGGCTGCCTACCCTACACTGTCAGGTGTATTTTTAACCTTTTAAATACCTTCTTCTTACTTTTACTTGGCCCAAACATATGTAAATGTGAAATTTTGCTATTGCTTATGCCTGTTTCATTTAATTCTTTATTTGGGACAGAAAGAACCTAGAAATCTCAGGACGGGGAGATGGCTCAGTGGAACAAGCACTTCCCTGGCGAGGGCCTGAGTTCTATCTCAAGTTCTGCAAAAAAAAAAAAAAGAACCTAGGAGTCTCCTCTAGGAGACTCCCTACCACCAATCATACCCCTGCCTGGTAACACAAGGGGGGGGGAGCTATAGCAGTCAGAATGCTCAAATGTACTCTGTCACTGCCCTGTGCACAGGATGGATGGGACCCACAGGACACCCTGGGCTGTCCACTCCCACTAAATGTCGCACACCTTAAGCCAAGTATAGTTGTTACCCTTTAGCTAATAGTTTCTTTTGTTCAGAAAGCCAGAGCCTGACCCTCATTCTTACCCTTTCTTTCCTAGTTGATTGCTCCCTGGACACTTTTCCACCCCTTCAAAGTCTAATCTCATTTGAAACCTTGTGAAGCTAGGCATGGTAGCACATCCCTAGAATTTCAGCATTTGGGAGGCTGAAGCAGGTTAGCTATGAGTTCAAAACTGACATGAACCACAAGGTGAGATCTGTCTCAAAAGTATAAAACAGGGGCCAGGGAGATGGTTCAGAGGAATAAGCGCTTCTCTGGCAAGCGCAAGGGCCTGAGTTCAATGCCCAGTTCTGCCAAAAAAAAAAAAAAGAAAAAACAGCATTAGCCCGCATCTGACCAACACCACATTCTGATGGGACCCTTGACTTTTTTTTTTTAATGCTCCTTAAGCTGTCTTTCTACGTGTGTGTGTGTGTGTGTGTGTGTGTGTGTGTGTGTGTGTGTGTGTTGGGGGCTAGTGGTTTGCCAACTAGTGTGAACTTATTAACACCCAGCTAAATTGAACTAGCATGGTAATGGTGTAGGAGGCCCACCCAAGGGTTGCGGCCAGTGACATGATGGGCAGAACTGGAGAAACTGCTGAGAGGTGTTAGAGAAGCCATATGGAGAAGCTGTCAGAGCTGTTGGAAGCTGCTGGTTCCCTTGGGCTGTTCGGCTGGAGGATCTTGTCATGCTGGGGTTCCCATCAACTTGGTTCTTGCTGGACAAGGAGCCTGGGACCGTAATTATTGCTGAGAGTGGCTGCAGTTCATTTGGGGGAGCTCTGGTCCTCATCGTGAGCATCACTTCCTGGCTGTGGAGAGGAAGACGACGCACTGCTCAACCTTATGCAGAACTTGTCATGTTGGCTTTTCTGATCGAACTCAGCTCTCCTCATCACTGGAGGCTCTCGGGACCTCTCTCTTGCTGGGGACAGCTGTGGTGCTTTTGGGGGTGCTCTGGTGCTTACCTTGAACATTGCTTCCTGGATCCAGTGCAGATCCCTCAACCCGCTAGCACAGGCCCTTCGTCCCACTGGCACAGACTTTGTAGCTTTCACCACTGACCTTTGGGCCGCTCAGCACAGATCCCTGAAGTGGGCCTACAGGAGACATTGTTGTAGGCTCTAAGCCTCCAGTTGAACTTGTGGGAGGCATTTTTATGAGCTCTCAGTCTTCTGGACTCGTGTAGGACATTGCTGTGGGTCTCAGGCCCTCAGCCGGATTCTTGAGTCTTCAGTGTGTCGACAGATTTCCTGCACTCATTGTATATGATTCTTTGGGTGATTCATTATAAAATAATCTTATTAAATGTGCTGTATTGTATTGTTCCCCTTGCAAAACCTCAAACCATGACAGAGGTCAAGGTCTGCAAGGACAGGATGGTGCCAGAATGGAATGATATGAGCTTTCTGGGACTAGGATAGGGGATAACACTGTGAGTACTGAACTCCAGCATTTGTTGTGTTCTTGGCCTGAGAACCCACTTTGGCTAAATCTTTGATTATTTAAGAAAAGCTGAGAAGCAGACTCATAGAAGAAACCTCTCAGTTTCTAAGTGTTTCCAACTGCTTGGATCAATCAAAAATTTCAATTGAATCAAAAATTTAATTTGGCCTAGGCTCAGTGTTACTCCTCTTCTGATGTCTCTGCAGATATACAATGAGTAATAAGATTTTTGGCTCCTTCTACAATGTGGCATCTAGATCCATTTGTTTTCCTCTCTCAGTAATTCAGCCTTTCTGACATTTTTATTTAATTTTAATGGAACTGGGGATTGAACTCAGGCCCTTGTGCTTACCAGGGAAGTGCTTATTCCACTGAGCCATCTCCCTGGCCCCAATTTAGGCTTTTAGCTCAGAGCTTATACCACTAACCTCTGAGGAGAGGAAGATGGAGACAACTGGAATGGAGGAGATGTCTGCCCATTATGATTTGTAGATTAAGATACATAAGACATCACACACCTCTAATCCCAGCTCTTGGGAGCCCTCCTGGGTTACATCTTTGAGTCCAAGAGTAGCCTGTACTACATAGTGAGACCCTGTCTCAAACAAACAAACATAAAGATCAGAAATCTAGAAAGAATTTGGGATATGAAGAAATTCCCTGCTCACAGTGGAAAAAGCCCAAGTACAATGAATATCCTGTAACCAAGCAGGTCATGCTATACCACAGATGTCACTGGGAGAGAAACCCACCAGGGAGGGCACAGGTGACTCAACAGTGCATGGAAAACAGGATAGTCATGTCTCCTAATGCAAGACAACACATGGAACCTGGCATGGTGGTACGTAGCTGTTACCCCAGCACTTCAGGGACTGAAGCAGGAAGACTGAAGACTGTCCTCAGTTTGTATTCAAGGCCAGCCTGGGCTATATGAGAGAAACTGTCTAGAAAAAAACAATCCAAGACCCCAAAATAAAGTAACAAAAAAGTAAAGACAATACATAGTAGAGTTTTATCCCTAGAGACTTAGGGAACTCAGGTGAGGAGGTGTCAAAGAAAAACATCTTTGTGCCATTGTTCAAAATGGGAAGGAAGACTGCTCAGGAAGGAGCCTGGGGACAGGCCTTGGGCCCTGCCTGCTGAAGGGAGAGACAAGCTTGCCTTGGATTCCAGCAAGGACAAGGGGAGACTTGGAGCCTGGGAGAAGGGTGAGCGTGAGTTTGTGATATGGAAAATTCCTAGGAGGAAACACCAGCAAAGGGGAATTCTCAGCAGCTTAACAGAATTCTTGCTGAAGGCAGGCCAAGGTGATAAATAATGAGGGTGGGGGTTGAAGATGGATCCTGAAGTCTGGGAATTTTTGCTCCGTGAACTGAGCAAGATTCTTGCTCATACTGAATTATTCTACAGGCAGAAGGAAGTCAAGTATCAGGGTCTCTTAGGAAGAGGACTCAGGCCTGACTCACAGGCTGAGAGCAGAGGCCCTGCTGGAGGGGAGTAGAAAAGAATCCCAGGTGACTAGGTGTTCACCCTACACAACAGTGGCTGAAGCATCTCCACGTGGGCGGAGTATACCGAATGGCACAGATTGAGCACAGTGGGGTAGCCAGCGACCCTGCATCCATGTGAGAAAATCAGCTGTGCTGTTTTTGCACAAGCCTATCTCCTGCCTGCCTGGTGTTTCCGTTGCTGGAAGGATTGGCAGCAAAGGAAGCACTGCAGTCTCTGAGCCATGTGCCTTCGCCAGCCACACCCAGCCACCAGGGTCGCAGATTCCGGTTCTCTGTCACTGTCATGGCTCTATTGCACTCATCTTCTGGGAAGAAGCTGTTCAAAGACTGGAATGAACCTCGCTCATCCTCACATCCACATCCTCAGCACCTGGCATGAGCCTGGTGTGCAGGTGCGTTCAGTGGACATCAGTTGGATGAGTGGGTAAAACACTCCAGTACTCGCAGCCCGCCCACGGTGAGAAAGAGGCAGAATGGGTCCTGGGATGGAGAAGACCCAGCGCCTTCCTGCGGAAGCTGGTCTCAGGCTCTATGACTGCACAGCACTGCATTAGGGTGGTCCCTGTTCTATTTTCCATACTACTGTTCCCCACCAGCCCCTGTCCCAAACAAGCACAGTCAAGCAGAAGCAGAGAGCAGTTTTCTCTCTGATGGAGAGTTGCAGTGCAGTGTGGGGCTCTGTGGCTCACAGGTCCCTTGAGCCAGCAGTGTCTCTTCACAGACACGGTGCATGCAGTCACCTAGGGCTCTGCGGTGGCATTAGTGCTCTGCCAGAGGAGCTATCTTGAAATTCTTTAAGACTTGGTGCAACACAGGACCTGCATTTTCATTTTGACTTGAGCCCCACCCAGTAGCTCTTGAAGCCTGTCCCAGTTAGGGGACACCAAAGGGGAGGAAAGAACACAAAAAGAGAAGCACGGGAACAATGACATCATCCCCCCCCCCTCTAGTTTTGCAGGAGGCTTGTGGTTGGGCCTGCAGCAGATAGCCCTGGGGTGAGCACCAACAGCTGCTGCCTGGTCTCACAACCTGCAGGCTTCTGAGACATCCTGGGGACCCCATCACCTGCCAGCCTCCTGTAGCATTTGAGTGGTGCCAGCTGGGTTATGCCCTTGATGGCTCAGGCTTCCTTCCTTTGAAGCACAGGATGAAGCCTTCTATGTTCTTTGCTAATGTCCTGCTCCTGGCCATATTAATATTCTAGGAGGTCACCAGGCAGCAAAGCCAATCAGAATCATATCATGCATGCAGTAGCAGTGACAGCTGAGTTGCTAGAGAGTTTTCAATGCATGCATCATAAAGTTCAACTTCATTTGGTGACTAGCCAGTGGTCACAGCTTTCTGGGAAACAGTCCTAATCATTAATGTCCTATCTTAGGGCCAGGGAAACACTGTGCTGGCTAGCACACGATGGCTGAGTATGTCACTGTCCCCTCTGAAACAAAAGATGACAATCTGCTTTATCTAATACATTTCCTCAGCACATTCATCGTTAGTACTGCCATCTTCCTTAGCAGATAAGGCCTCTTCATGCACTACTGGCCAGGCACTGGTGCCTTCACGTGTTGCATGCTTCCTAGCACGAGCTGGAAGGAGCCCAGATGGAACACTGTTCTCCATCTGTCCCTGGTGGGAGCTGAGAAATGACAAGGGCTATATGAAGGAAAGTCCCCTCTTTGTCATTTTTACAAACATCTTCATAAGCATTTCATGTAAGCATTTCAAGCGAATCTGAAGCTAATCCTCATCCTCGGGCAAGTAACTTAATATCTCCACAGCTGGGGGAACACACACCAAGAGTTCCGCTGCTGGGGCCGCAGGTACCAGGAGTGCGGTGCTGGCATTTGTCAGGCTTCAGGCGCAGTGCAGAGAAGATCAGAGGAATGTTTCATTTTCATTTAAAGGAGCTGAACAGAGGGATTTTGCTAATCTTCAAGTTAAACAAGAAGTCTTCCAGAGTCAAAAAGCAACGTAGCTCCTGTGGCCAAGGGAACCCCGTTCCATTATGTGGGGTGTTCTGTGCATGGCCATGAGCCCTGTGTACACCTCACATTGTTGACCCTGGGTAAATATTTCTTTAATGATAAGGTTTATGAGTTTAAATCCTGTGTTCCCATACTGAAATTTCATGTCAGTTGAGTCCTGTGGAAATTGCAGAGTAAGTGTCTGTCAGTGCTATGGTAATAATAAGGAAGGAGTAAGAATCACCAGACCTGGTGTGGCATGCCTGTGAGCCCAGCACTCAGGAGGCTGAGGCAGGAGGGTGGTACTGAGTTGGAGGCCAGGCTGAACTACATAAGATCATTTCTCAAATCAAAACAAAAAGCCAAAACAGCAAAGGTAAAGGAGGTCTCTTTTTATTGCCTGTCTCCAGTGACCTCTCCCCTGCTCCTCATCCTAGGGCCCCCTCCCCAGGATCTGGAGGTAGAAGGCAGCGACTGCATGGGCTGAACTTGCCCTGGTTAGAACTGGCTCCTCACTGTCCCTGGGGTAACCAGAACCCAAGGCACTTTGAAGCTGTTTGTCCTGTCCTACAGATGGCATGGCCTACCAGCCTCCTCTTCAGCAGTATACTACAGGCACTCAGCCTTTCTGGAACAGCCTGTTCATCTTTTGAAATATGCATTAAAAAAATAAGTTGTTTCTTATGTTGAATTGTCTGTCTCTTTTTTATTCCGAACCTTATCCTTGAACTTCTTGGGGGCATGGTGTCCCATGCTTTTTCCCTTCCCGATAAATGGCAGTGTTCATGGAACAGCGGGCACCTGGAGAGGGCCCCAGGTGCGAACACAGGGGAAACTTGGGCTGCTGAGCCAATCACAGACACAGTGAGAGAAAGGGGAGGAGACGAAAAGAGCTGGAGAAAAAAGCCAATTCTGGGGAGGTGATGAGCCACGGAACAAAGAGGGAAGCAATAAAAACTAAAGAATCAGTGAACTCATTCATGGTAAATGTCTGGTGGAGAAATGAGATAATTATAGCCCAAAGCAGTTATGCTAATGAAATTATAAATAGGCTACCAAGGTTGTGAGTATATTGTTATATGAAAATAGAGGGTGGTACTGTGTTGGTTAACCACTGAGAAGGAGTTGGACTATGAACTTTGTGTGAATGACAGCTGAGGAAAGAAAATAAGGCTGTTCAAGGGAAAGAAGAAAATGTCACCAGCAGTTGGCCTGAATCCGAGGCTTAACCATGGGGCAGATGTGGTGGTCATCTATCGATTGATGATTCTTTACTGTGTGCATTCCTAATTGGTGTGGGAGTTAGGTGGTGGGAATTAGCATTCCATATTTCACAAAGCAGCTAAGAAGCTTGGGTTTCTTTGATTCTAGCTCCTTGTAGAATCCCAGAACAGTGCTGTTGATTCCCTGGACCAGGAGGCTGAGCTCCCTGGAAAGACCAGAAGCTAGGATTGGAACTTTCGGCTTATTTTCCACAAGCCAAGTACCTGGCCTGGCTGGCTCGTTGGAAGACTGGAAGGATGGCTTGATGGATGGATCGAAACAGCTTTGCAAACAGGATTTCAGCTGTCAGCTGATGATGATAAAGACCTAATGTCATTTCCTATACCTCAGCTGGACTTGTGGCTTGGCCCACAATACTTAAGTCAGAGTTTCAGGGAAAAGGGCTCCAAGAAGAATCTAAAGGACATTTCCCTAAGGTGACACAAGTGTGCCACAGAGTTTCCCATACATATGAGGCTGCCACTTGGGGAGAAGAACATGCCTTTATTCTGTCCTAGTCCAGACCCTGGCAGCACTGGGGACCCTGCACATTGTTGCTTCCTGTGGCCCAAGTCCTGGCTCTGAGTGTCACATTTAGTTCTCCAAAATGCCCATAAGAGTAACTCAGGAGGGTGTGAATGGCATATGGCACCAGTGGTGACTTCGTCCACAGGCACAAGTGCACATTACTTCTAAACTATGCAAATAAAATTTAGCTTCATCTGTAATTACTTAGGCCTCCACAGGAGTCTCCATTCTTAGGGTGAGGCATGGTGGTGCATGGTTGTCATCTTGTCACCAAGAAGGCTGAAGCAGTAGTACCACCAAGAGTTTGAGGCCAGCCTGGGCTACATAACAAGCTTAAGGCCAATTTGAAGTACATAGAAAGACCCTGTCTCAATAAAAAGTCAAGAGTCTCCTGCTCTTTGTCAGCAGATATTGAGAAAGACTCTGGGGCTGGAGAGATAGCTCAGCAGTCTAAGTGCCTGCCTGGCAAGCTCAAGGACACAAGTTTGAACCCTCATACTGCATGCCTTGCCTGTCCTGTGCAGAGCCAGCCACCAAAACAAGGCATGATAGATAGTGCATGCCTGTAATTCCAATGCTGAGGAGGCTGAGACAGAAGGATCACTATGAGTTTGAGCTGTGCAGTGAGACCCTGTACCAATTAAATAAAAGATTAAAAAAAAAAAAAAAGATTGTGAAAGACTTAGAAGTAAGCAAAAACGGATAACTGCCCTACCTTGAACACAACCCCCTTCTGGGTTATCTCAGCCTTTCCTTGCCTCTGAACTATTTCACAGTGTTTTAAGGGTAGAATGCTAAGTGTAATGAGGGATCTTGCAGATTATTCTGCAAATGAATCTTGGGAATCACATTTGTGTATGGGAGCAGAAGCTAATTATCATCTATGGTGGGGAACTGGTCTATTTTGTACTCATTTCAGTCTTCCTGGATGTGTGTGTGTATAAATTCCCCTTTGAACTGATTGCAACATCATATCAGTTCCCTCATAAGGTGAACTAACAAAACTTATAGTGTATGAGAGCTGAGGTTTCAGCCTTTCAGGAATAGCTGCTCAATACAAGGGAATGCAGCAGGGAAGCTTGGGAATCAGAGCTCGCCCCCCATTGGGCAGGTCTGTCTCCTTCCCAATCCCAATGGATCATGCTTCTGGCTGCATCTTTCTCTGGTGATGTATTCAGCTGAATGGATGCGCTTCCTGGGATTGAGCTGGTCAGCATCGTGAGACCCAAAACAGCCCAGGCACCTGGTGCCATCTGCTCAGCATTCTGGCATCTTTCCCAGGGGACAGGTCCACAGTACGGCTCTTGGTGGCCCTCAGCATGGGACAGGGAGAGGTCGTGCTTTGGTTCCTCCATGCTGGCACAGTGCCTCTGGCATATGCTGTGGGACCCATGGCGTTCTATAGGTATTGTAGGCCTATGCTTTTTCCTGCACTTAAGGAACAAGCTGCACATTTGGTAGCGGGGATCAAACCCAGGATGGTGCCTGAGCTACATCCACATCATGTGTGTGTGTGTGTGTGTGTGTGTGAGAGAGAGAGAGAGAGAGAGAGAGAGAGAGAGAGAGAGAGAAGTCTTATTTTGAGACAAAATCTCACTCAGTTGCAGAATTTCCCAGCCTGAGCACAAATTTGCAACCCTCCTGCCTCATCCTCCCCAAAGGCTGGCATTACAGGTGTCACCGCCATCCCAAACTCTGTGTCTTCCGTGGCACTGCTCACTTCCCCTTAGGCAGAGAACAGCTCATGGCTGGTGGGGAACCTGATGCATAAGAGAGCAAAATGAAAGACCCATTAGTGTAGCAGCCTTCAAACATCACTACTGTACAGCTGCTGGAGGCATGGAGGGTTGAAGTCCTACAGGGAATCAGGACCAGCAGAAGGGAAAGAAACTGCAAACTGGAGAATATCTGAGAAGGCTGCTCGAACAAGGTCAGCCGTGGCACCCGCGGGACAGGGTTTGAGCAGCGTGACATCTTCCTGACCCCTTGCCAAAGAACCTGGCACTCTGAATTGCTGTCAAGAGACACTGTTACTCTTAATTTGGGATTTGCAGTTTTCTAAAAACCCACATTGGCCCATAGGGATAACTGCATCAAAAATTACCCTGAAACCACATGCTTAATAAGTTCAGGAAGTTTGCTAAGAATAAGTATTAGTTCATTCTTCTGCAGAACTCAGTTGCTAGTTTATCCTCACTGAAAAAATAATGAAAAGGCTGGGTGTGGTTCTGTGTCCTTGTTATCCCAACACTCTGAGAGCCCAAGGCAGGAGGATTACAAGTTAGAGCTTCGTATAGGTGAGTCAGTGACTCAGCAAGAGCGTGTTTTAAAATTAAAAAAAAAATAAACATTTTGTTTGTTTTTTTGGGACAGGGTTTCGCTATGCAGTTCAGGCTGACCTAAAATTCACTGTATAGTCCAGGATGGCCTCGAGCTTGCAGTGATCCTTTTGCCTCAGCCTCCTGCATGCTGGGATTACAGGAATGTGCCTGCACATCTGGCTAAAAATAAAACATGAATGGTTGGAGGTGTAGCTCATTGGTAAGGGCCTGGGTTTAATCCCTAACAACACATACATACGGACACACACAAAAGAAAAAAAAAAGAGAGAGAAGGAAGGAAGGCAGGAAAAGGACAATCTACCATTCTAGCCTTCTTGAATTTTTCCTGCTACCTCCTATACCAGAAAATTAAAGAGGAAGATTTTGATATTACACGGGCTCTCAACAAGCAAGGAACACTCTCAAGAAGGCTGAATTTTCATCAAAATAAGGCTGCTCAGATGGAGATGAGCTGGAATGCATGGTGCTAGCAAGGTTCTTGGGGTTTGGAAATGATCTCCTCGCAAGGAAAACCGGCATCTGTAACAAGTGGTGTGAGGCCAGACCCAACAGAGCCCACAGGCTGTGTGGAGGCAACACGGCATGCAGTGTATTGTGCCTGAGTGCAGGCGGAGACAGCAAAAAAGGCCATCTGTAGGGAAGCAAGAGAAGCGGCCCCTTCTATGGGGCTGGGAAGAAGGTAAGGTACATTAGGCAGGAAGACTTTAATAAGCATCTGTGGTCCAGGTTCTCTGGCAGACTTGCGCCTCAGTGGGCAGAGTCCTTGAAGTCCCCAGATGTGCAGGGGCCTTCGAAGTTCCCGGGCCCAGCTTATCTCCAGTTTGATATCTTTGAGGAGTCTCTGCTGGAGGCTGGAGGTCAGGTCAGAGGTCAGATCAGATCCCAGCCTCCCAGACATGCCCTCCCCCCAGAGGAGCCGCTGGCCTTGGGTGGCGAACAGAACCCTCCTCCTTCAGCCACTTCTGCCAACACCATGCGGCATAAGCAGCCCTTGTAGATTTTCACAGTAGCAAGTCATTGTGTGACTGACCCAGCAAACGAATGTGCAGGGCAGCTCAGCCACTGCCCCCTCAGATGTGACTTCCCATCAAGGACCTGACATCACAAAATCAGCACCAGCACGACTATGTGCTTAGTCATCCTGGAAGCAAATGCTTGTTTTGTTCTTCATCTTCACATTGAATGAATGTGTCAGACTCATTTTTAAAGGAAGTCAGCGGCTAATGGTTCTGACCATTCACGGTAAAGTGCTCACTCCTCTGTAGCTCCTGCTAGCCAGCCAGCTCCAGCTTGCTCTGCAACCTGAGCACCAGCTTTAGTCTTCACTGATCACCGTGCCTGCTCATCCCACACAGGACTTCTTTCCCAGTTGGCCACATGCTTGTCTCTGTAGAATGGTATTAGTTCTGACAGCTGTCTTGCGGAGAGCCACGCAGGGTCTCTCCTCATCGTCCAATACTTGCAAGGATCTCTTCCGAGGCCAGTGTTGGGGGGGCATCTCTGCCAGCAGGAAAAGGTATGCTACTTGGGCAGTGGCTGGAATCTGCGTAATCACCTCGTGCAGGGCCTTAGCCTCAGTACCCCAGTAGGGCCAGGCTGGGACCTGCTGCTTGGAAGCTGGGAAGATGAGGTCACTGGTGTTTGCGAAGCTTGCAAAAGGTTTTGCTTTGGCAATAGGTCATGCTGACTCCCTGCCTTGGTAGCTTACTGCTTTGTGTGCTAGAAATAGCTTCCCCTGGCTGCTGCTGCCTCACAAAGGGATTCATGTAGAACTACGAATTAGAGCACGCAGAATTTGAACTCAGCTGAAAGCTCTAAAAGCCATTTCCCCTATTCTCACATATCAAGGCTTGCTTAAAGGTCATTGTCACTGTTGCATAGACCACAGTGATAGCAAGGCTACGAGTGCTCATGACAGCCTAGTGAGCTATTACTGGGTGTGGCAAACATGCACTGTGGCTTACATTTGTGTCTGCCCCTCTCCTCCATAGTTCATGTGCTGAGGACTCTAATCCCCAGGGATGGGTTGGAAGTGGACCCTGGGAAGGTAGTAGGGTTGGCCCCATGGGAGAGTGGTAACTTCCTCAGGGGTGCCACAGGAGGTTTCTTTTCTGCCGTGGGAAGATGCAGCAAGAAGGAGGCTGTCTGCAGGGAACTCTTACTGAGCACAGAATGGGCTGCTCCTGAACCTGGGGCTCTTTCGCCTCCACAACTGTGGAGACAGAAGTCTGTTGCTTTAGCTGTGTGGTCCATGGCGTCTGTCTCTGCAGTTCTAATTGGCCAAGAGCTCTGGGGCTCCCAGGCCTCATGCCCTTCCTCCTGCTGAGTCATGCTGAGCCCACTGTGGCATGGAAGCCACTGTGGGAAATGGACACAGGCTCCTGCCTGTGGGGTCCTGTGTCACATTAAGTGCAAGATGTCGTTCTGAAACTAGAGATGTTTCAGATGGCTGGTCCACTTAGGACAAGGTGCACACAGCAGGGACAGCTTTGCAGTGGCCTGATTTGTGCAGAAACAGTGTGAACTCCAGGGTGAAAGGGATGAAGGAGACACCGCCATGGTGACGAGGAGCTACCCTGTCTGGTAGTTAATCATGAAGCCACATGTCCCCTGTGTGTCAGGGTCTGGTGGAGGGCTTACTGCCTTAGGCCACTTAATCCTCATGATTCCTCTCCCCAGGGAAGCAGCTAGAATCCATGTCCCAGATGTGAGTCTGGGGGTGCAAACCCACTCACCTATCCAAGGTGCATTTGGCCCTGACAGTCCTTAATCACCATCTGCTCTGAGCCTGAGCTCACAGAGCAGTCCGCTCCAGTTCCAGGCATAAACTCACCTTGCAGGTCCCAGGAAGAGGGCTTTGCGGTGGGCCTGCATGCGGGCACACAGGCATGCTGGTCATCAGCACTGCTCCTTTCTCAGGGGGACGCAGCTCCTCCCTGCCCTACTGAGGAAGCTGCTATGCACGTAGGGTCAGACGTCTTTTTTTTGAGGTTCACTCCCTTCACTTGTCTCTGTATATAACTTTGTTCTCCTGAGTGTAAGGATTGAACCCAATACTTTTGCAGCTGGGACTTTTGCTCCACAGCTCCTGCTTATTTTTAAAATTTTTCACATCTGGTCTCATTAAGTCACTAAGTTGCCCCCAGCTGAGCTGGAACTTGTGATCCTCCCGCCTCAACTTGCCAGAGTTCTTGGACTGCAGGCGTGCACTACCCTGCCCAGCTCTGTACCCATTTGCCTCCTTCGCTCTTTCCACTTAGCTCTTGGCTAATGAAGCCTCATGATCTAGGTGACGCTGGGGCCTGGCCATAGCATGTGGTGGATCCGTCTGTATGGATGCCTTGCCATGGGACCTGGGGCTGGTGTGTGAACAGAAGGTGCCTAATAGGTGCTTGGGGTCCCGAGGAGGTTCTGCTGACGCAGCTCACTAGGCAGAGCTGCTTGGCTGCATCCCTTGCCCTCTGCTCTCCCTGCCACACCTGAATTCTAGTTTTTCTGAAGAAAGATCATAGAAGAAAGTCTTACCCCATTGGCCTTTTGTTAGCCGTGCAACAGTCACTTTGGCTAAGCTTCCATTTTGTCTTCTGTCACTAAGAATTGGTAAAGAAGGCCTGACTGCCTCAGGGGACTTTGTAGATCAGAAAAGATTATGAAAATGAAATTTTTGTGAATCAAAACAGCCTGCTCTTTGGAGGGAGGTATCACCTGTGTCCACACACTCCATCTTCTGCTGGGGCTTTATGTTTACAGCTTCTTTGATGCCTCTCAGGAAATTCCTGGCCATCCTGAGGCTCAGATGTAGTCTACTTGTCCCTGGGTTTTAAGACAAACAGGCAGATAGATTCTCTTTTTAAGATTTCTATCTCTATGGCTTCCACTTCTGTCCAGTGTCTTTAAAATGAACCTACAGGGTGCCTGCGGCCAGTAAGCCCAAACCACAACCTTTTGTTTCTTTGTTCCGAGAAGGAGTCAAATTATACATTCTGTGAGAAGGGAAGACTTTGGTTCCTTCTCTCCCCGAGGCCAGCGTTCAGACCACTAAATCATTCCCAGAGCTGTGCGGAAGGGCTGACCCGGCTTCCAGAATGTCAAGTGCACTGGCGGGCAAGCAGACCTGTGGCAGCTGGCTGATTCATGAATGGAAAGCACAGCTCCTTTGTAGGAAGTCGGGGAGCAGGGAGGCAGGGGGAGGGGGCCAGTGTGTATGGGAAAGGGCTGGAGAAGTGGCAGGAAGCAGAGAGAAAGCACAACGGAATTCTGGAGGTGTCTCGGGCCTTTGGGGCTGGCAGCTGAGGAGCACTAAGTGCTCGAGGGCAAGGTCTGCTGCCCAGCCCTGCTCTACCCACGCCTAACTCCCCGCAGGAGTCTTCTCTCTTACTGGGTGTTCCTCCTCCAGACCTCGAGGGAAAAGCTAGTTATTGAAGCGAGAGGCAAATGGACAGGAAAGAAACCTTTTCTTCTACCTTCCAGGCTGTGTCCAGGACCTGCAAATGAAGTTCACAAAGGACAGATTCATAGGACAAAGTGTTTCTTTTATGTTCATGCAGAGGTTCACAGAAAAGAAGTAAAAACTTAACAGTAGCCCGGGCCTGGGGGCCTTTTGTACTGTGCTGTCACTGGGATGCAACACCCACACCCACAACCTAAAGCAGAGGTTCAGCTCTGCTCTCGCTCGGGGTCCAGGCTCAGCTGGCTGCAGGCAGAAAGAGGAAGCAGAGGGGCAGGTGGAGGAGGAGCGTTAGCAGAGAAGCAGCACGGGGTGGGGCTTCCAGTGCCCTCCTCCAATGGCAGGCCAACTCCTCAGCCTCCTAGGGGCCTTCCCAGCCCTCAAGGCTGCTGGGGTTTCTAGATTTTTAACCTTAACAGGCTTACCTAGCCCCTTAACAAAGTACCACTTGGACGAGAGCTAACTACCCAAAGGAAAATGTGCTTGGGTTTCTAGAGGAGGAAAACTGTGGAAAGATGAATACACCGGGAACTAAGGACAGAGAAGAATCGTTTCCTTCCGTGTGTTATGCCGAGTCAAGTTGGTCTTCAGGGACAAGCTGCACCTTTGTGACCAAGAGCCAATCTCCTATAGCACAAGAGAAGTAGAAATAATTGTCCAAAAGAAAATGGAAGTTACCTTTACAAAGACAAACAGACATAGGCCCTGCTTGTGGGGTTCATTTCTTTTTCTTTTCTTTTTTTGGGGGGTACTTGAGGTGTCCCACTGGACTACATCCTCAGTCCCTTTTTTGATGTTTTATTTTCAAGTCAAAGTCTCACCAAGTTGCTACATTGTCCAGGCCAGGCTCAAACCCAAACCCTCCTGCCTCAGCCTATGCATGTCACCCTTGTCTTTTTGGTCCACTTCACAAGCAACGCCACTTTGCTTCCATTCAGGTCTCTGTGTCTTCCCTAGCATCCAGGACTTTGGGTTCTGAGCGTGGACCCTTAGAGAGAAGGATACCAATTCAGCTGTACTCTTCACCAGCTGTGCTTGGCACAGGCCCTGGGGTAGATCCCCAGTGTAAAAATGACACATAACACCTTGAAAGCCACCTAAAGACCTAAGAAGAAAACAATTACAAAATCTTTTGGAATTAGAACAGAATTTAAAGACTTCTAACAGAACCTTCCCCCATCCCCCAACACATACAAGGAATTGGGAGTGCCAGGCACAGGACTGCCACACAGGGCAGATAGGCTGGGGCCCACTGGACTGCTGCCACACCAGGCAGATAGGGCGGGGCTCACTGGACTGCTGAGGGCTAGGAAGTATGTGGCTTTGAGGGCTGGTGAGATAGCTCCGTGGACCAAGTAACTGCTTAGGCAAGCGCAGGGATAGGGGCTCCATCCTCAGCACCACATGCCTTGTCAGCCCCCAACCCAGGTGCACCGAGCTGGTCACTGAGTCCAGGTATGGTGGCACTTGCCTGTAATCCCATCCCTGGGGAGGCTGAAGACAGGATCACTATGAGCCCAAACCATGTAGTGAGACCCTGTACCAAATACATACTAAAAAGCAACAAAAAAGGGTGTGGCATAGGAGGATAGGGGCTTCTTCAAGTGGTAAAGAGGAGGGAAACAGCTCCTCCCCAGGTGGATGGCAGTCACCCCAGCTGTTGTTCATAATGGGTATGGGCCTTTTCATTCAAATACAGTGATCCCTACCATGTAGCAGATGGAGAAGTCAAACAGTTCCTAAAGCACTCTTCGTCCAGAGTCCCAGCATAGGCCGTCTGGCCCTGTGTCCATGGTTTTGGTTACCTCAGTTATCCAAGGTTGCACTTCATCTTATTAAGGATATTAATATTCCGTTTGTCTTTTGAGACACAATCATTCTACGTAGCCTAGTCTCGCTTTGAACTCATGGCAATCCTCCTGCCTCAGCCTCCCAGGGTTGGGAACCCAGGTAGGTGCTACCATGCCTGGCTTTACTTTCTCATTTGAGCCTTTTAATGGTTTAAACAAGGAAAGTGTTATCACCTAATTTTATGAATGAAACAGTGAAGTTCACAGAATTTCCAAAGGGAAGAAACTACTTTCCACACAGATTTCCTGGTGAAATCTACCTTCATTTCAGTACATTCTGTAAGGGTATCTATGTAGATGTGTGTGTGTGTATGTGTGTGTGTGTGTGTGTGTGTGTGTGACCAATATTATTTAATTTTAGTTTAAAAATATTACTTTTTTTGTTTTCCTTCTTTTTTCCCCATAGTTTTATTGAAGAACAAACAGCAATGAGACAGTTTCAAATCAAATTATTAGAACAGATTCAGTAATTAATACATTGCATATTGTTTTCTTAGTGGTTAATTGTTGTACAAGGTGCAGACATGATATTCTATTTACAAACACTATTAGAGCAGATCCCTCTATTTCTGAATTAAGAGAATGTAGCTGTATACCTATTCTTTTTAAAAGCTAATTTATAGTAAAAAATATTACTTTGTAGTACACTTTGCTAGATACAGTGTGGATTTCCGTTATGTTTTATCATGTTTTCTGGAGTAAAATAAGTGCAGTCTCAGGAGACTTATTGGTGACACTGTCTTTGGGAAGACTTGGCATTGCTGGGTGCTGGGAAATAACTTTTCCTGATCTGTTCATTTTATGTGCTTGTACATCAGTTCCCCAAGCTAGAAGACTCATTCTTTTCTGCCACTGGTGGGACCTTTGTGAAATTTCCCCAGTGAGGAAATTGCTCCAGCTTCAGAGCTATCTTACACACCATTCTCAATGGCAGAAGAAGAAATCCCCATGGAGGAAACCCACAGGCTGAGGTGAAAACAATCGCCTGCAGGGCCCAGCACTTGAGTGACTAAGCCCTGAAAAGTGTGTTTCAAATGCAGTCTTGGAATAGGAGCCGGGGACTTCCTGTAGGCATCCCGAGCTCTGTGCCTTATCTGCATATCCTCTCTAATTTTCTCCAGTAGGTTCACTAAGGACCTAGAAGACACAACATTGGAAAGCACAGACCTGACTAGGAACTGAAAGGCTAACTATATTGTCCCCACTTAGCATCACTGTAGTCATCCAAGGTCTGTTCTCATCTCCTGAATTTCTAGGGATGCTTCTGGCTACTTCCGGTTCTCACATCCATGGACACAGCCCTGAACAAACAAACAAATAAACAAACAAATCCCAGGGGCCATGGAATTCTCTCCCTACTTCACTGTGTCTCAAAGGCTTGCCAGAGGCAGGGCCCAGCCCAATCCATGGAGGGCATCCAAGGGAACTCCCAGAGCATTCAGGAAATGCTCTCTCAGTGACTCAAAAATTATACATATTTGGGCTTGTAAACTTAGTGTTTCTAGTTTAAAGTAGTTTGTACTTTATTTCATCATCAGCAAATAGCATATTTCTCTGACACATGATGCTTCTTGGTGACTCAGGACAAGTGAGTTAAATTCTCTCCTTCCGATTTCCTCAGTTGCAAAAACACAGGCCAGGCATGCTGAACTGATTACCCTCCCCGAGAGGGGACTGACTGAGTTCCAGTTCATAATGCATCCTAAGGACCAAAGCTACAGATGCCAGGTTTGTGCTCTGGGGGCTGTAAACCCTCCCTGAAGCCTCTCTGGAAGGACACCAGCATAGGAAGAGCACTGTGGCTGGACCATACTGGAAAGGAGCACAGGAAAACATCTCCTCTGGTAGTGAATGTGGTTTCAGTCAGCAGAAAGTGAATGTGAGCACTCCCCGCTGCTGGAGAGATGGGAAGCTTTCTAAGTGGTGCCTCTGCCACTCTTTCTGAGGACCCCGTGTCGCCTGTCAGGTAACCTGTGCAAGTACTGCACAGGCAGCCCTGTCTCTGCAAGCCCTTCCAGCCGGCAGGGGCAGTAAGTATCATGGCCAGAAGCAGGAACTTGGTGGGGGTAGGGGGTGAGTGCTGACAGGGCCAAGCAGTATCTGAGTTGTTTTTTTTTTTTTTTTTTTGTCTTGGAGTTGGACTGCTTCTGGTGGGAAATTCCCGCCGGTGGGCTGGTGCCTCACGGGATACAGAATGCTGTAAAACTGCGCCTGAGCAAAGGTCCTTCCTGGAAATTGGTGTAGAATCTAGGCCTCACATAGCATGGTCAGGGAAATAAACAGAGCGAGCATGCAGCAGTGGTCCTGGGACCCATGGGAAGGAGCCAACATCCACAAACTGAGCCCCAGAGTTACGGGAAGACAGGCAATGGGTTGGTGCATGAAGACAGCCAGGCGGCAGCTCCCTGGGGAGCCCGGCCGTGGTCCTCCTCCGGGCACCCCAGCTCTCTCCTCCAGGGTGGTGGCATCAGGAAGGTTTCCTTTTTCGCAGGAGCCTGACCCCTTCCTACTTTTTCAGGTAGGAATGAGAAACATCCTACAAAACAAAAGAAAATGTCAAAATAAATAAATACATCAATGGTAAATTGAAATAAATCAAACATATCAGAATTTCTTTCTTTTTTCTTTTTTTTTTTTTTTTCAGAATCTTGCTTTGTAGTCTAGGCTGTCCTTGAACTCACTAGGTAACCCAGACTGGCCTCAAACTCAAGGCAATCTTTCTGCCTCAGCCTCCTAAGCGATGGGGCCATAGGCATGTGCCACCACAGCTGGCAGAAATTGCTTGAGATAGGGCCGGGGCGATGGCTCACTGGAATAAGTGATTTCCTGTCAAGCGCAAGGGCCTGAGTTCAATCCCTGGTTCTGCCAAAAAAATAAAAAGAAAAAAGAAAAGAAATTGTTTGAGAACACTCTTCAGTGGGCTGCTTTATTGCCACAGTGAGATTCCAGGTCCCAATTCCTAGAATGAGTGATTGTTAGCTAACATGGAAAAGGGGGCCTGGCTGCCATGCTTGGGAGCCTGCAGAGCAGGAAACTGCCCAGGCCGTCCCAGGGAGCAGGCAGCCAGTCCCAGAGCCCTTATAGTGAAGATGGAGGGCGCTCAGACAGACCCACTGCAGAGGAGGAAACCACGCGACCACAGACAAGGCCACCAACAAAGGCTGCAGGGTTATGAGGGACTGCTGGGTCCCCCCAGGCTTTGGGGGCAGCAAAAGCTTGGGTTTTGCCTTCTGCCTCCTGCTGAGCTACAAGGCATTCCTGTGACTTAAAGGCCTCTCTAGCACGCTGGTTTAAAAGGTGTGATGGTCCCATTTAACCCAGCTAGTCCCCTCTGAATGTCTTCCCAGAAGAATTAAAAAATTATACCACAGTGACATACGTTTGTGTATAGCAGCATAGCTAAATCCTGAAAATAACCCAAATGCCCATCAACTGAGGAATGGATAAAGAGAAGTGGGTCTTTTATATAATGGAGTACTACTCAGCCATAAAGAAGGATAAACTTAAGACTTTTATAGGTAAGTGAATGCAACTCAAGACCATAAGTAATGGACCAAGGAGATGGCTCAGTGAAATAAATGCTTCCCTGGCAAGGGGCTGAGTTCAATCCCTGGTTCTGCAAAAAAAAAAGAAAGAAAGAAAGAAAGAAATCAGACCCACATGTGTAGGAGACACTTTCTGGTCCTCGTCTCAGTCCAAGAAACCAATATTTGCAATCCCAAAGTTACGTTATTGGAACCCCACCAAGTTGATTCCAATCTACCACTTTCCATGCAGTCCACAGCGAAAATGAGGACACTAAACTATATTTTTAATCATCGGGGAGTCGAGGGGCTCTAAGTCCTGCCATGACATGGCTTTCCAGAACCAAGAGAGTGACCCAGGGCCTCACCCAGTTTTTATTCAGTGAGGGAGTGGCTTGAGGATTGACTGAGAATTGTGGGAAGTAGGTGACTACTGTGAGCTGAGCTAGGTGGGGGGCCTACATTTACCTCTACCATATACAGACAGGATATCCAGAGAGAGTAATCTGCATTATATAATATTTAATGTTTTGGGAAGTCTAGGGCTTCAGCTTTGCTGTAGTCTTCCAAGCCCCAGGAAGTCATAGCCTCTATCTCGAGGCTCCATCCCAGCTGGCAGCGTGGAGCATTAGCTCTACTGTCCTGTCTCTACTCAGCTCACATTAAGGAGCAGCAGGCTTACCAGGGAAACACGCATGCCACCTTCAAAGACTATCACCAGCACCTCAGCTAGACCAGTACACACTGCTTAAGGCCAACTGAAGGATAAACAGAAGTCCTAGTAAGCTCTGTACATAGCAATATGAGGAAATAGGATCAGACTCAGTCAAAATGGAGAAAGTTGCTTTTCTTTCAAGGAGAGCTGCTCAGGTGGTCCCCCACACACATGTATAAACATTGTATTGTCTCACTAGTATGGGCAACTGAATGAGTAAATAAGATTCAAAATGTACAACAGTACATTGGGAAGAAACTGTCCAAAAGAAAAGAGAAACAGTGATGGAGGAAAATGGAAAGGAAGAAAAGAAAAAGATCTATCTATCTATCTATCTATCTATCTATCTATCTCTATCTATCTATCTATCTATCTATCTATCTATCTATCTATCTATCTATCTATATCTCCAAGATAGTTAGTTATACAGATAGTCTCTCTTAGTTCATTGAAACAAAAAGTTTGTGCAAATATTGTTCAGACAATATCTCATGCCTATATCTTCTACTCTGAGTACCTAATATGAAGATAACAGTACATAATGTATTAATTATTATTACTCTCCTACTGGGCCATTTTAAAAGTGTTTTATTGCTTCTTCTTTTTTTTTTTTTAAAGAAAAGTGTGATGGTCGTGGCTGTGTTTCTTAACCATATTTCCTATTTTCCTAGGCTTTAAACTCATCTCTGTGCCAGCATCTGCAGAAGTACAGATCTCAGGCTGGAAGCTGAGGCTGCAGACTCTGGGTTTGTTCTCTGCCTTTCTTGGGTGTCTCTTGAGACCGAGCTGTGGGTCCAGGTGACACAGGCCCCTGCAGACTGAGCTCCTTCTAGGAGGCCCCTTTGGGGTTGGCCACAACGTGATCACTTGTCTTTCCTATTGGTCCCTAGGGTTCTGAGACTCAGTCCCTTTGAGTCCGTTGGGTCCACACCCTCAGAGTGGGCATGGGATCTATTCCCTGTGTCTTGTGGGGACTTCAAAGAATGAGCTAGAAGGTTTATTTTCTCAGCTGGGCAGTTAAAGGTTTCAGAAAGCTCTGGGTTGAGCCGGTTACCTGACCACGTCCCTTTGCTGGGCATCAGGGGCCACTGCAGGGAAAGCTCCCCTGCCACTAGCATGACCCCAGGAGTCTGCACAGGGCTTGCTGACCCTGGCTTGGCTCTTATGATCCTCATCAAGGTCATCCTGATGACCCAGATTTTCTTTTTTTGGCAGAACTGGGGATTGAGCTCAGGCACTTGTGCTTGCCAGGGAAGCGCTGATTCCACTGAGCCATCTCCCTGGCCCTAGATTTGCAAAAGCATACAAATGCTCCCTTCACTGCCTTCTTTTCCCTCTCCCCTGCCCCTCCGTGGCAAGCAGCTGGGTTACAGCCCAGGTCACTATGCAGGCTACACTCTCTATCACCTGAGATGTAAACATCTGCTACTGCACACCTGCCACATACAGGGACCGGGCGGGTACAGGGCATCGGATCACCATCGGCTCCTTTGCTCCTGCTCTGCACCCGTACCAGGCTGTCATGCCTCCTGCTTCGTGGATGCAGGATGTTTACAGGAAGTGCGGTGAAAACCGGCAGCCACGCCCCCCTGTACCCCCCACAGGCAGCGAGCAGGAATTCCTACAACAGCTCCCTGGCTCCTGGCAAGGCTGACTTCCATGCCCCTCCCACCAGCCAAAGGCAAAAGAAGCAAGATCATTAGTTTCTAATCTTGGCTGCAGGGACACAGGCAAGGAGAAGGGCTGGGAGAGGGGACTAGTTGAACAGTGCCTGTCTGAGGCCACCTTATGCATTTCTTGCTGGATTTCCTGTGTCACCATTTGTGTGGCAATAGATTCCCATCTTAGCTTAGAGACCCTCCTGGCCCGGGGACGACTCTCCAATTGTACCACATGGCCTTTCGGGTGGACTCACCAGGAACATAGTTTAAAACATCTGATGCCTATATCCAGGCGTGGTGGTGCATGCCCGTAACCCCAACAAGCAGGAGGCTGAGGCAGGAGGGTCATTATGAGTTTGAGGTCAGCCTGGGCTTCATAATGAGTTCAAGGACAGCTTGCATTACTTAGTGAGACCCTGTCACAAACTGTACTAGTCATTCACCAGACACATCCTGAAGATCACAGACCCCACATCTCCAGCCCTGACTGTCACAGTGGAGCTTAGGAACCTCACAAATCTTACATAAACTAAACCTTGAAAGTCCAGGACCTTGAGTCTCTGGGTCCCAGTTCTAAATTCTCAGGGGAGGTAGCCTCAGGATGCTGGGTGCATGTGTGCAGGCAGGTGTGCGGCACACTCTCAGACCACTTTGTTAAGAGCGAAGGCAGTGTGCTTGCAGCCCTGGATGACAACTGTCCCGGGACCACAGGCCAGGGCAGGACGGGCCTTCCAGAGCCACTCTGATGCCACGCTCACCCCCCCACCCCCACCCCTGTGAGCCCTGCAGGCCTCAGGCCCAGCTTCTTCCTCTGCTGGAGCCCAGCTGGCACCTCCTTCCCAACCAGTCTCCCTGAAGAAGTTCAGACTTTAAAACACTGCCAGGGGCTGGGGAGATAGCTCAGCAGTCTGAGCACTTGCCCAGCAAGCATAAGGACTCAGGTTAGATCCCCAGTACCACATGCTGTGCTGGCCCCTGAACCCTGGGCATGCCATGCCAGCCACTAAAACCAGGCATGGTGGCACATACGTGTGCCTCCCACAGCTAGGGAGGCTGAGACAGGAGGAGCACTATGAGTCTAAGCTGTGTACAGTGAGACCCTGTACCAAATAATTAAATAAATAAATAAACTAATCACAGCCAGATGAGAAGAAATGCAGCATGTTAGTTTCCTATAATAAGCTCAGCATCACTTGCAGCCATTGCTTTGATTTTTTTTTTTAAAGTAATATTGTTGCTCTTTAGAGAATCTCTCCCTGAGTGGGCAGAGAAATAGAGGGGTGGGGCGGGGCAAGGCAGGAAAGGAGTGACGCGGTGTTCCACGCGGTAGCAGGGCTGTGATGCTCAGGCACTGCTGACGGCCTGACACCAGGTGTAGATGTGCAGTCACCCTCTGAACTTCCGCCTTTGCTTCAGGCTGATCTGTCCTTCCTTGCAAGACGCTCCCTGAGGGTTTTATTGATGTGCAGGAAAACCTGGGCCAGGGCAGGACACAACCACCAAGAACCTGGAGCTCAGCACAGTCACATCTGCTGTGGGCTCCACTGAGGGTCTTGAAACAGGCAGCAGCTTGGACAGGATGTGTTGGGCTTCGGAGCAATTCCACAAGCATCCTTCCATGCTTGGCTCAGTCTGTGCCTCAGGTCCCATAGGCCTTCACTCCTTCTGCCAGGGACTTACTGGCTAATGGCCCCACGTGCAGAGCTGAACAGTGGTCTTGTGGCTAAGGGCATCCCTGTGTCAGAGAAGCTTCGTGCATGAGCTACGCCATTGCCCGCCAGGAGTTCCACTGTGATTAATCAAAAAGAAAGTGCACCCAAAACAAGGTCAGGTGTGGTTTGGTTGACACCAAGGTGACCTACCGGGCTCCCAAAACAAGGTCAGGTGTGGTTTGGTTGACACCAAGGTGACCTACCGGGCTCTTGGGGCTGACCTGCTTCTCACCCAGGAGCCAAAGTCTGGCAGCCTCTAACGTGGTACTCACAGGGATGATGTGGAGCTAAGCCGCTGCTATCGGCACCTCCGCACCCTGAACTATAAAATGAGATAGTGCCTCAAAAGCCAAATAAAAAGAGGCCTGCTTTGAGCTGTCTTTAACCTCGACTTCATGAGCTCAGCTGGACCTCAGCAGGACCCTACAGAGAAGGTCACCAGGGTCACTAGGAGAGCAGCTAGGCAGCTGGTGAAAGGTAGAAGGCGCGGTTGAACACTAACGTGCTACTGACCTGTGCAGGAGCTGCTCCTGAGACTGTGCTGTAAGAGGACGGGGGTGGAGGCTGATGGGTCCTCACAGAGACTGTGTTGAGGCAGGGACAGGGCAGCAGCATTACTGCAGAGCCAGGAGGCGGTGCGCAGCATCACTCAGATGGGTTGAGTTTAATCTAGTTTATTAATCTTTGCAAATTAATCTTTGCCTTTCTTTTTTTTTTGAGAAAAAATCCTACTATGCAGCCCCAGGCTAGCCTTGCACTCCGGCCAGTCCTCCTGTCACAGCCCCTCGAGCTGGATTAAAGACATGTGCCACCCTGCCTGGTAACGTGTGTCTAAAATTCTTGTGCTGAATTTAACAAATACGCAGGGAAGAGATCTTTGGTGTGCGCCCTAGGCACGATGAGAAACCCCACAGTGCAGGTGACAGGAGTTGGAAATGACAAAGAAGCTTGTCAAGTGGAAAAATGACAGCTTAATCCAGCTTTCCCACCGTCCTGTGGCTGAGGGATCACCAGAAATAGCAGCAGCCCTGGGAGCTGAGGTCACCGTCTGACTGCAGGCCCGGAAGCAGGAGGAAGCGGCCGGTTATGCCTCATGCATGCTGGCTATCCTGGAACCTTCAGGAAGTCCCTGCCAGGTCTGTCACCTCGAAGGACAAAGGACACCGGTGTGAGATGGGTGTGGAATTCGAAGTTCTCCATAAGTCATCCTCACATCATGCACAGTTGAGGATGCCGCATTCAATGGGGTGGACCCCCCATCTCACTGCGGAATTTCCTTGTGTTCTATCACCTTCTGTGCCTGAGAATGACACACATTTTCTTTTCCTCCAGCGAGGTCCCATAATTAGCCTGGTGGATGGAAGTCCTTCCCCAAAAGGGTATCTCTAGGCTTCTTTCTGATGTGACTTGGCGACTATATTTTCTCATGGTCTAAGTCTACTTTATTAAAAGAAAATTAAAAGAAAAAAAAAACAGGAAGAACTTTGATAGGAGATGTTGTTTAGTTTGCTTTTCCATTTTTCATGCAAGCAAAGCTTTTTTTTTTTTTTTAATCTTTCATGTAGCATGGTGGGCTTTAATGTCCTACCTGGCTCACAGGTGTTTCCTTCTGCTCAAGCTGGGCCTGCACATACAATGCAAATTATATTGCTCATGTTCTTTAGCTAATCCTTTCCTGAGCCAGCATCTGGCTGTGTAGTTCAGGCTCATCTTGAATTCTCTATGTAGCTGAGATTAGCTTCAAACTCAGTGATCCTCCTGCCTCAGTCTCACTAGTCCTGGGATTACAGGCATGTATTCAGCTTTCTTAGCTGTTCCTATCTGTAATTGTAACAACCACTTTTTGAAAACTTGTATCTTCTGTTTTAGAATATTCTTCACCAAATGTCAAGTATGGATAGGTAGTTGAAGGTGTGGAAGTGTTCTTTAAAAATATCACGAAGTGTTTTTTCTTACTAGGATTTTTCCTTACTAGGACTTTTCAGACACCAGGAAAGATGGGTACAGCCTCTGACACAGCATCATCTAATGTACTTTTGACATCTACATCCTGGCAGCTGTTTTGGGAGGGTTTCCCACTTCCACCTGGAAGCCCTGGCTTTGCCCAACTGTTTACCAAAAGTCATTTGTAACAGGCTCAGACAGTTTGAAACTTTTTAAAAATTTATTTTCAACACATCAGGATTCAAATGTCAATTTTGGAGATAAAAACTGCTCTAGGCATCTTCCTTAAAGAGTTGAAGGCATCATGTTACAGAGATCCACATACCCCCATGCTTATAGATGCACAACCCATACAGTATTGTTGCAAGCAGCCTCTTCGTCCACCAACAGGTGAGTGGGTGAAGAAAACATGCTTACACATAATGGAGTACTACTGTGCCGCAAAGATGGATAAGCCTGAGTTAGTTTAGGAAAGTGGATGCACTTTAAGACCATACTGTAAGTGAAATAAACCAGAGACAGAGCTTAAATATCACCTAATTCCTCTTTTTGAGAAACCCAGTGTATAAGCAAATTAAAAAGCAAAATACAAGATAGATAGTAGGAAGCAGGGAAATGGATCTTTTCTAAATGCGGGAGTCATTAAGAGCTGGAGAAGGAGGAAGAGAAGGTAAAAGGAATTAAGACAAGTTCCGCCCATGGACCAACTCCAGGCAGAAGTAACCCCTGAGGTACCGCAAAGACCCTCATGAAGCATGTTACAGGAGGACAATTTGTACCCAGAGAGGGTGAGCCTTTCCCTTAGTGGAGCAGTCATCCAGAGGACACTTGATGATGCACTGTGCCTCTGCAGTGTCAGCCCTTCTGCCTTCCTGGGGGGAGGGCAGACAGGAAGGGCTCCTTGTGCCCCTTGCTCAATTGGCAACCTTGGAGCATCTTGGAGGTGACCCTGTGCGCACCACACATTTCTGGGTCCCAGGCTGCTGGAGTCGCAGTTCTCTCCAGCACTGCTCGCAGGTTTCCTTACCACACCCACTGGCCAGGCCTCACCGATGCCCACAGGGGCCACTGCCACCTCCTATACTGCTCCCCACACCAGGCCTTTGTCTCTGACCATCTGTCCCTCTTCCTAGGACAAATGCATGCTGTGGGCCCTAGGCACACCCCTGTGTGAGGCGCAATTAAACAACCCCACTGCCCTTGTTCCTGCGAGGCACACAGTAAACACGCAGCCAGTGTTCTAGCTGGTCCATAGGCTGAGGCCACACCATGTGTTCCCAGGCATCCTCGGTCACTCCAGGGGTGGTCAGGCTTCCCCATGATGCTGTAGAGCAGAGAGTCAACTTCCAGGAGGCAGCACTGACTGGTTACTCTATGCCCTGCACGCCGGAAGCTCAGACCAGAGGCCAGAGCTTCCGATGCGGCTGCCCTAAGACCCCTTTATTTCTTGCGTGTGCCCTGTCCTCCATATTCAAAGCTGGGCATTGTCTCTTGCTGTGAGCTTGGCACCTATCTCCCTGTGCTAAGGACACTCACTCTTCATACTTGGGATGGGCCCACGCCACCACCTCGAAGGACCAAAGACTTGAGCCATGTTGATGCTTTAAAGCCCAGTGGCACGAAATTGTCACTCCCAGTGTCATCACTCCTAAGACTGTTTGCAGTGATGTCCACATGAAAACTCTGACAGACCCCATTAGCTGGGTAATTCACAAGCCATTGCTAACCCTCCTTTCACTCTTTGTAGTTGAAAGTCTGTCCTTCCTTGGAGCAGCAAAGTGGACAGATCTTTATTTTTTGTACCTGTGATCGAACTTAGGACGTTGTGCTTTCCAGGCAGGCACTTACGTCCCTGAGCTATCTCCCCAATCCCAAAATGGCCAGATCTTACCAAAGAAACAGAAGTAAAAAATTGTTATAGATTTAAAAAAAAAAAAAAAGTTGCTTTTATCACTAAAGAAGACACATATCTTCTGTTTGTGTGGGCATAGATGTGACAGTTGGAGCTCTGGCAGCTATCTTGTAATCATGAGGGAAAGGCTGTGTCCAGGAAGCCATGGAGACATTGGCCTTGCCGTTATTGGGTAACTGAGACAATTCCAGCAACCGCCCCAGACGACTTCCTGATGTGGGAAAATAAGCTCGTGTTTGTCCCCACCTCTGTATTTAGGGTCTCTGTTACTGGGACTTCACAGCTGAGCAAATACAAAGCTGTTTTAAACATTGCCTCGCTGCGTGTGGCTCATTCCAGAGACCATGCATGCTCCTGGCAGTGGCAGAACTAAACACTGATAACGTTTCAATAGATGATGACTTTATTCTGCCATTTGATAATTTTTAGGTCTGTGACTAGGTAATTTTAGACCTACTAATGGAAAGCCCCCTCTCTGTTCGGAGCAGGAACATCAAAGGATCAGAAATAAATTCTCAGAGAATGCAGACTGGCCCTGGAAACTGCCAAACATGTTTCTTTCTAAAAATCCCTCCCATGTTTCTATTTAAATCAATCCTTGATGACCTTGAAAATCTAATTTTTAGAACAAAATGCATTTTAATGCCTCTGTTTATACTAGTCTTGGTTTACTGGTTTCTCTCCCCATTGTTTTTTCCTTGGGACATTGAATTTTGTTGCTCACTGTTCTAAAATATCAAGGTTTTCTATTGTGGGAGTGAAAATGTTTGTGGAGCCTTCAGTGGGTCTCCTCGAGGGGCTTCCCAGGAGGAATGAGCTCCTTCCAGGAAGCTTTGACTTGAGGTTGGATAGACAGCTGTGCTTTCCCTTTGACCTCTGAGCACTGCACAGGTGCAGAAGGCACAGACTCTGTGGCCCTCTTGGAGAAAGGTTCCAGAAGTGAGCTGCTCTGGCAAAAAACAGGGAAAGGAAAGAGTGTATGAGAGAAAGGGGGGTCGTGCCGTCAGGTAGTCTCCATTGAAGCTTCAGCCATGAGAGAAAGGTCTACACACCTACCCAAACATGTGAGCTGATTTTTCAGAAGGGTTTCCAGAGCAATTCACTCATTCATTTATTTTTACAAAATGTGCTAACTTTACTACTTTGTCATACAATGGCAAACTCCTACATTCAGGGACTAGGTGTTGTGAAATTTGCATTTGTCTGGTATAGGCATTATACACACAGCAAAACAAAACCCACGAAATGCTAAAAAAAAAAAAAAAAGATGTCTCAAAACGCCCAAGCACAAGCATGCTAACATAACAGCTTTTGCAATTGCTTCCCTCCCACCTCCTCCAAACCACTGAAGAAGTACAGAGAGTACCGTATTGTTCAAGAGGCAGTTGAACAATTCCCAAAAGACAGTATTTCATATGAACTTTAGCAAAAGGATATTTACAAAGTGATATTTTAATACCTCTACATTTAACATATGTTGGGCACTTCTAAATATGTAGGTAAGTCTAGATGTCTCAAGTTAGGACTCAATCTGTCCATTATACACACAGCAGTCTTGCTTAAACTGTACACATGTAACAATAGTTGAAAGCATCTTGAAAATACAAATCTAGAGCTCTTCCTTTCTCTACTAACCCAGAGGGCTAAAATGTTTGCACTTTTCGAAGACAATCTCCTGGGAATTCTATTACAAAACTTGTCAGTTTATTAACTACTTTAATCAAAACTGGCAACCTGCTCACAATCTAAGAAACTAGACACTGTGAAAGTTCCCATCTGGCTTTTCCACAGCCTCCCTATATGGCAAAGTACACAGAGCCCGTAGACCTGAAGGACAGTGGTAACTCGCCTTGCTACAGAGCCCTAGCACAGCGCCTTCCATGTCTTTCTCATCCAAGAGCGAAGTGCACTACTTAAGAGGTGGCTTGCCTGTTCATGTCCCCCAATAATACTTCAGTGAGCTCGAACAAGAAGAAATTTACAAAATGCATTGTTTCTTCTACTTCTACTTTTGAACATGCTATCAGGCACTTTAGAGTATCTCCAAAGACCAGATATTTCAATGAAGTACTTAGTATTGTCATATATATACATATATATAGATAGATAGATAGATATAGATATATAGATATAGATAGATAGATAGATAGATAGATAGATAGATAGATAGAGATACAGATATAGATATATAGAGATACATATGTATAAATAGTAATGAGGACTAAAATGCACACACAAAACAAGGGTTACAATACGAACATCTTCTACATGTATCTGGTCTGGTACTGGACCTTCTTCTGTTTTCTGCTCCATGTCCTCTAACCCACAGAACAAATGTGGACAAATTACAACTCCTAGTGTCGCTTCTTCAGACGATCTAATTAACTCTATTTCAAAAAACAGTCACTTCCAGAAGCCGTTTCTTTTCTGTCCCTTTTTTCTTTTTTTTTAACAAATGGATGCTTGCAAGGCATGTAGTCTTTCTAATTACTTTATCATGTGTTGGCACCTGTCTGTACACAGCAACTTTTCTTTTAAAAAGGTTAGGGGGGATGTGGAGAGCAGCTTTTTCATATTATGTACACAGGCCTTCTAAGACGCCAGTAAATCCTCCCATGGGGTGGTGGGCATTTCCAATTAGTCTGCTGTGGAATGTTAATTTACATCTGTCTATCTCTGGCAACAGCCTGAGGTCCACCAGCCCTTATATCTGTCCTTGGCCTGGGGTCTCCCAACTTCCAGGGCTGGTGAGGCCTTCATTCCCCTTCGTGGCCAAGAGATGTGGTCTCTTCCAACTGGGACATAGCAGTCAGCCCAGGACCAAGATCTGCACAGTTCTCTGGCTGTAAGGGGTCGAGCTTTCAGACCCGCCTTCTAGGGCCCTTGATATAAAGGCCTTCTGCAGTGTCTAGAGGCCATCGTTCTTTGCACTGTGCTACTCTGCAGCTGCTATAAGGCACCACATCCTGCAGGGCTGGTGGGTGCTCTGCCTAGGCTAGCAGAGTTCGAGTGGAGACCCTGCAATCTGAGGTGTAGCAGCTCCAGCGCCACCACCATTGGGTCATCTAGGTGGAGTGAAGGATTGGTTCCCATTGCTTGAAAGCCTAGCTCCAGCCAGTGGGCAGTCATGGTGAGCGACCCAAGAGCCTACAGGGCAGAGGTGTGACTCTCTTGGGCTCCCCGGGTCACTCACTGCCATTGGCAGGAGGGCTGGAGGACCCTCTCCAGTGCAATTCTTGAAACGGTAGAAAATCCATGAAAAGTTTTGTAATTTCAATTCCATTTGCTGTAGGAACTCACTGAAGATAGTCACTTTGCTTTTCTTTTGATTGTAGGATGCCAGCAATTTCAGAAAACCACATCAGTTTAAGAAAGGCTCTTGATGAGTGTGGTAATGCATGCTTGCAATACCAGCATTGGGGAGATTAAGGCAGGAGGATTGCCATGAGGCCAGCCTGGGCTATGTAGTGAGTTCAAGGACAGCCTGAATTACATATTGAGACTCTGTCTCAAAGAGATAAAAGGCTCTCGGGGAGTGAAAGAAAAAAGCAAACAATATTCAAAGGCCATGTGAATTTTTACAGATTTATTTCAGAAGGACCAAGAATGCAAAGAATAAGCCTTTACATGGGTCAGGGGAGAAGGGAGTGTTGTTGCTGTGCTCAGCTGGGACTCTCACTCAAACCTGAGCTGTGTGCAGAGGGGTCAACGAGACAGAGAAGCACCCAAGGGATTGGGTGCAGGGATCCTGACTCATGAGTGTTTGAAGGCTTGCAGGACTTGGGTGTCTGTAGGAATCATGAGCATTTCCTGAGTAAGCCCCTGGCTCTGTGTTTACTCAGAGATCAGTGGGGTGTGCCCTTGGGGTTGTCTGAACAGACAGAGAGCCAGGAGACGTTATGGTATGGCCCTGCAAAAGGGGGAGCTGGGACAGGGTGCATCACGAGACTCCCTGCCTCCAATGCTTGGGCCACTTGTGGGGTGAAGCTGCATCTCTTTGGGGTCATCCTGGAGCTAGGGCTGTTCCCCACGTTAGCAGTGACACTGGGGCCTTGGAGATTCTTGGACCAGAGGGAGTTCGGTTGGCACAGAGCCACGGGAAGAAGAGTTTTAAGATGAAGGAAGTGTGAGGCAGCTTAACACTTTGGAAAAGGTAGACAAACATCTGCCGGAAATGCAGATGGAACAAACCTGAGGAAGATGAAAAGAAAAGGGTCCCAAAGAGTGAATGGGACATCGGCAGGACATGGGCAGAGGGCCTGTGTGATGTGGTCAGCTGGGATTGTGGGGCTGTGTCCCCTCTGCAGTGCCTGGAGCAAGCTCATGGCCCTGCTCGCTCTCCAATGAGCAGATGTAGATGTGCTCAATCAGACCTGGCCTGAGCCTAAGGCAGTGAGCTGATGATGCCAAAGCAGCACAGCCCTGCAGGGCCCCACCACCAGCCATTCTCGGCAGCCCAAGGCCGACTGGCTAACTACAGAAGAGACCACCGCAGCTGACAGGCTCTGTCCTTATCATAGGGTATAGTGGCCAAGCCCAGCCCGAGCCACATAGGAGACCCTGTCTCCACCAACAGCAGCCAGACAAAACAAAACAGAAGAATAGAAACCCCAAAGTCGTGTGAGTGTGAGCTTATTTGGAAACAGGGACTTGGCTAGTGTGGAAGGGGACAGTATGAACATCACAAATATCAGATGTACATCCATGCTGCTGACTCTGAGAGACACACTAAGGTGGGGGCATGAAATGGACATGTGGAAGCAGGACGCACAGGGGAACTCTGAATGCTCACGGCACGCCCGGCACTGCCAGCTCTGTGCGCCTGGCTTCCGAGTCAGGCTGTTCATATCAGTGCGGAAGCTCCTCCAAAGATCGAGAAGCCTCCTCCTGAGCCCCTCTGTGGCACACCAGCCCCAGACAGCCACCCTGCCATGAGCGGACCTGGTGAGGTGAGCTGTGAAATCTACTGCCCTGTCATTGTACTTATGAGTCTTTTCTTTTTCATCCTTTCTTTTGGTCTTTTTTTTTTTTCTATCTTGAGACAGGGTCTCCCTATGTAGTTCAGTCTGCCCTCGATCTCCCAGGTTGACCTAGAATTCAAGGTGACTGTCCTTGCCTTAGCCTCCCAAGGGCTGAAATTACAGGCTATGCTACGTTTGTATTGACTACGATGCTGACATTTTTGTGTGTCATGCCCAATCACATTGCTTTATTTGTTTGAGGGACAGCATCTCCCGGGCTGGCCTTGAGACCCTCAACTCCATCTGTCCTCTGGCCTCAGCCTTCCAGGTAGTTAAGACTGCAGGATTGTTGTGAGTTCGAGAGCAACCTGAGCTACAAAATGAGCTTAAGGCCAGCCTGAACTGCATAGTGAGACCCTGTCTCAAAAAGACAAAGGTTTTTTTTTTTTTTTTTTTTTTTTTTTTTTTTTTTTTGTATTTTAGGGAAGGGTCTACAGGATGTTCAGGGTCCCACTACTAGATTGGATTCGCAGTGTTCCTCCTGTTTACAGTCTCCTCAGTGCTGGAATTATAGGCATGCACCACTATGCCCAGACTCTGGCCAAGTCTGGCTCTGCCCACCTTGGAGGCAGAGCTAGCATGGCATGTGGTGCCAGGGATTGAATCCAAGTCCCTTCGCTAGCCTGTGCTTGCCTAAGCAGGTGCTTTAATCTGCTGAGCTATCTTACCAGCCCACTCTAAGACTTTTAAAGTGAGCTTTGTCACTGGCATGTGTATTTGTGTCTTCCATGGTATCCAAGATTAGGTCTGCTTCCACTTCTTTAATTTTTTTCAGTAGAGTGGATGGAACACAAGGCCTTTACACTGAGCTACATTCCCAGCACTTTTTATTTTTATTTTATTTTGTTTTTTTTTGTTACATGGTCTCATTATGCAGTTCAGAATGGTAGTGATCCTCCCGTCTCAGCCTCCCCAACGCTGGGATTACACGTGTGCACAGAGGCTGGGCCAGCATGCCACCAGGGTTCAAACCCTGTTCCCTGTGCTTGCCAAAGAAGGCGCTTAGTCCACTGAGCTATCTCGCTGGCCCTTACTTTGGTGTGTTATGTGTCCAAGACCACCATGCTTGAGCATATGCTAGAGTAGAGTTAGACCTAACTGGATTCTGGTTCCACTCTGTACTTGCAGTCCGAAGTCGTCTTCACTCTTTCAGTTCCTAGTGGGGGCAAGGCTGTGGTTAATGCTCTATCTCCATGGGTCCTGCCCAGGCTTAGGGGAGTGATGCCTGCACACTTGGACATGTGGTTGGCTCGCAGTGCGGTGAAGAATGGTTTTACAAGGAGGGGCAGTGGAGTTTAGCCTTGGATTTTCAAGGAGGTTGGGGAGAAAGGCGGAGAAGCATGAGTGCATCTGTGGATGGTTGATGTGCAAACAGTGCCGGAAGGGGCAGAGGTGTTTTGGAGACCACGCGAGGCTGGGTGGTTCCTGCACTTCTGCCTGCACCTGCAGCTCCACTTGGGCTACCCACACATTCACAGGGCTTCTCCCCAAGGCTAGCTCTGAACAGGTTTCCTCCTCCCCAGCCAGGTGAGGGAGGACAGAGGCTACAAGGGGCCCCCTGTCAGCCCCAGGTCACCAGATGGTGCCAGCCTGGGTGTGCTTGTCCTTGAAGTCCACTTTTTTTTTTGTGGAACTGGGGATTGAACTTAGGCCCTTGTGCTTGCCAGTGAAGTGCTTATTCTACTGAGCCCAAAGTCCACATTTTGTGGTAGCAAAGCAGAGCAACAGGGTCTAGCACTGCTATCTTAGATACATGCGAGTGAGAATTACAAGTCACCAAGCAACTCAATCTGAACCACAGGAAGCCTCTTTCTAGCCTGACTTGTATGTCAACTAAAGAACTGCACGTAAAGCCAGGGATGGTGGTGTGCAGCTGTCATCACAGCACCCGGAGGTTGAGGCTAGAGGTCATCACCAGTTCAAGGCCAGCTGGCTGCAAAGCCAAGAGAAGCAAGTTGTGTGTTCTTCTTGACTTCTTACCTGCAGCAGTCAAGTCTATGCTGGAAGAGGAAGAGGTCTAGGGAAGACTGAGCAGCAAGTGCCTGGGTCCCCTGGGCTCCTGAACATGTGACTGTTCCACGTGTGGTCAGGAGAGCTGTCGGCATGGCAGGCACTAAGTTTGCACCATGTCCACACCTGGCTGAGCCTTAAACTCCAGTCATCAGGTCAGAAGGCGTGTTTCCAATCATGTGAGGGCAGAGCTCGCCCTGGTGAGTGGGTGTTACTGGGCAGCAAGAAGCAGCCAGCGAAGCCCCTCAGAGCTACTCTGTGCCTCTGCCTGTTCCCAGCCAGCCCAGGTGGTGCTTCCACAGCACAAGCCCAGGGCAGACATTTCAGTGAAGAGAAAGATGATGACCTGCGAGTCTGCAGGAGCCCTGTAGGCATTGGGGAAGGACCCGGATGCAATTTAGGTTCCCAGGGCCACCATGACCAAACCTCAAAACAAGATGATGTGTCCTCTCACAGCCCTGGAGTTGGAAATCTGAGGCCCAGGTGCTGGAAGGTGTGGTTCCTTCAGGGCTTTGTGAGCCAGATTCTGGGCCACACCTCTCTCCTGGCTTCTTGTGGCTGGCGGGCTATGGTTTTCCTTGGTCAGACACCATGGCTGCCAGCGGTGCCATATCCCTGTCCTGCATCTCTTTCCTTCCGTAAGCACACCAGCAGCAGCCCATCAAAGGCTCTCCCTGCCCCAGAATGACTTCAGCAGAACCCACTGCATCTGCAGTAAGCCTGTTTCCTAATAAGGCCACATTGTGGGGCCCCAAGAAGGATGTGCATTTTGGGGAGACACCACAAACTCCATGGAGAAGGAAGCATAGATTCTTGGGTGTTGGGATTTTGGGGGAGAGATCATGATGGGAATTCGAGAGAGGCTGAGACAGACAGAGCAGAACCGGCAGCTTGGAGGTTACAGAGGGGAGTTTAGTGGGAGCTGCTCACAGTGGGGCCGGGGTGGGTAGAGTCAGAAGCCCCCACAGTGACCACTGGGGTTCCTTCTTGACAGACCCCCGCATTCGTCTCCAGCTGCCATCCATGCACACTCTCCCCACTCTGACCTGGCCAGGCGACTCTGATTCGGTGGCAGCAAGTGAGTGGAGACCCGGCCCGGTGGGTGGCTGAGCATGGATGATAACTGATGAGCACTCTCCATTTCTTCCTCTTGGATTCTGCTCAGAGGTGTGCATTGTGATCCAAAAATACAGTGAATGCTTAATTTTTTTACAAAAGTCAGCAGAAGACAAGTTGCCATCAGTGCCCCTCCGCCTGAGCATCGGCCCTGAGCAGCTCACCTCACTGCTCTTGCCCCTCGCTGAGGCCGTTCTGGGAGTACTCCTTCATGTCTTCTTGCAGCTGCCACCATCCCCTGGACTCTGATTCCAAATGTTGGCAGCAGGTGTTATCCAAGAAAGCACGATACAGTGTCAAAATACAAGGTAAACATTGGGAATGGATTTGGCCACGCGAGAGCAGCTAAGGACAGGAAAGAAGACGCCAGCACTGCTTCAGAGCATGCCAAGAAGGCGGGGTGCGCGTGCTGGAGCGGGGCGGTGGTCTGCTGGAGTCAATAGCAATGTGTCTTTTACCATAATACTGTTTTCTTTAATTTAAAATTCACAGTGCTTTGTGAACACATCTTGTATTTCATAAGAGCCCTCAGAAGACTCAGGATTTGCCCAGCAGGTCTAGGGGTGGCCAGATCAGCCCTACAAGAGGAAACCAATTTAACATCATCTGGAGGAGGAGGGGTCAGCCCTCAGGCTGAGCCAGACCTGGAGAGCAAGGAAAGCTAGTGGGGTGCAGTGGGTGGCGGTCCACCGGGGAAGGAGGGGCTATAAGCAAATGGAATTTCCAGCACAGCTACGATTCTTCGCAGGTTGGCTTTCTCCTGTACTGACCATGGGTCTCATAAGCTTGACACTGTGGATATCATTCACAAATCCATCATTTTTATTTTGTTGTTTCTGGTACTGGGGATTGAAGCCAGAGCCTTCACATGAGCTCTATTCTTCCACCCCTTGTGTTTTATTTTGACACAGGGTTTTGGTCAGGTGCCTAGGCTGAGCTTATGATTCTCCTGCTTCAGCCTCCTAAGCTCCAGGATTATAAGGATACACCTTCATGCCCAGATTTCCAAAGCCATCTTCTAAAGTGGGAAAGTGCTTCTAGGATGCACCTGCTCTTCTTGCTACACAGGAGTAACTAGGCTGCTGCATAAATGTTTATAATTATAGCTACAGTTGCATTTTGCATTCTTGATAAGCCTAGTCAGCCCCTGTGGCAGACAGCCTGTGTACCAGGGGCAGTGCAGACCTGACCCAGAATATCCCTTGTTCTGATCCCTGCTCTCCTTCTAACAAGTGTTGTATGCATGAGTGAGTTTCCTAACCACTGCCCAAGACCCAGGTTCTCATCTGTAAAATGGGACTGAAATTCCGACACTACACCACAAGCTGGCCGGTGGATTCCATGAATAACTCTCATGGGAGTGGCAGCTCTTTTTAAATGACAGCTCTTTGAGTGCCTCCATTTTTCTGCTTCTCTCTGTAAAGATGAACAGATGCTGCGATGTATTTAAAAGAACTGGCTAGAAAGAGACTCAGAGATCTAACCGTCCTATAAAGAGGGGAGGATTTCTCTTCTCCAAGTTTTCACTGTATGAGTCCATGTTTGCCCTGCGTAAGGATCGCCATGCTCCTCGCAGACCAGTGTGCATCTGGGACATGCTTAACTCTCCCCGCAGCCCCCTGCCGCCCTCCATCTTTGGTCCCCACCCCACTTGCCGCTCTGCCTCCTTCTTTCCTTGCAGAGGATTTCTCTTGAAGTTCTTGTTGGGCGAGTGCTTCAGCGTGTGTCTGTCTCTTTCTGTGAGCCTCAGAGGCCGTGAGAGTGGTACTGCCTGACTGTGTCCACACTGCGGAGCTTCTGCTGAGTCCCCAAGGCCCCTGAGCTGCACACGAACTTGCCGGAAAAATGGCTGGGGGCTGGAAGCCCGTCCCGGAGGGACTTCTCCCAAATGTGGTCCATGGCGAGGTTAAAATGTTTTGTGAGACTTCCTGGGGCACTGTGTCCAGCCCCGTATTATGTGGGTGCTCCAAGCCGTCTGCCCCCGGAATCTGCAGCTTTGTGGACTATGGTTCCATTCTTATCCTTTGGGATTCTAAGCAGTGATTTTGGAGTAACAGTGCAAAAAGAAAAGCCTGTTTCCTACTTTACAACATTTACTTCCACATTTCATTCCTTTTCCCCAAATGAGAGTTTTAGATGTGAGGAAAGAGGACCAGAAAAACTGGGTGTAGTGGCACAACCCTATGATCTCAGCACTCAAGAGGCTGAGGCAGGAGGGTTTGCCTTGAGTTTTAGGCCAGCCTGGCTACATAGTGAGACTTTGCATCAAAAATAAATAAATGAATAAATAAATAAATAAAAGACAGATTTTTAAAAAAGAATTTAATGAAAAAGAAAACATAGATTCCAGTTTATCACCGGATGTGGTAGTGCACACCTGTAATCTCAGCACCTAAGAGGCTGAGGCAGGAGGATTGCTGCTAGTTTGAGGCTAGCCTGGGCTACAAAGTGAGTTCAAGGCTAGCCCGAACTTAATAGTAAAATCCTGTCTCAAAAAAAAAAAAAAAAAAAAAAAGAAAGAAAGAAAAGAAAAAGAAAAGGTATAAACAAGTTCAGGATAACTTCATTTATTTATATATTTTTTGTATTTTAGGGAAAGGCCTATAGGGTGTTCAGATCTGCCTGTATACAGCCTCCCAAGAGCTGAGATTACAGGCTCGTGCCACCACATCCAGCTTCAATTGCCATCTCAGCATGCCCCAGGGGCAGGGCTGGCACTGTAGGCCAGGGCATCAAACTCTCAGCCCCTGTACCTGCTTGCAGGCACTTTACACTGCTGAGCTATTTGGCCAGCCTCTAAAATTTTTTTTATTTATTTTAGTACTGAGGATCAAACTCAGGACCTTGTGCTTGCCAGGCAGGCACTTATACCACTGAGCTATCACTCTAGCCCTTAGGATGATTTTAAATTTGCCTAAGAAAAAGAAAACAATGAAGTTAGAGGAAATTGGGAAACAAATGAGACATTTTATACAAATAGTAATGTCTATGGTTTCTCTCTGAATTATGTAACTGTTAAATCCTATATTTAATTTGCTGAGCATTTTGTGGTTATTGCTCTGTTTACACAAATGCTTGCCAATTTCAAGTCTCAGAAGCGCGAGCCAGGGCACATAGGAGCTGAGGCATACTAAGCCTAAAATAGAGCTGCAGCATGAGGCTGGCTGGGCTCAAAGGGCTCAGCTGCCACGTCCCTCCTGGAGCAGCCAGAGCTCAGGCAGTGCCCGACAGAGAACACAGGAGCAAGAGGTTTGTTCTCAGAAGCCTGCGTGTTTAGTCCATTTGCACCTGAGGAGGTGCAGAGGAGACAGGGAAGGACAGCAGGGTGAATCCAGACTTTCCTTTAAAAAAAGAAAGTGGAGCCACGTGTAGTGACCCATACCTATACTCTCCGCACTTGGAGGCTGAGGCAGGAGGATCACTGTGAGTTTGAGGTCGACCTGGGCTACATAATGAGTGCAGTGCCAGCCTAAAGTACATAATAAGCCCCTGTCTCAAAAAAAAAAAAAAAAAAAAAAAAAAAAGCCTGGCATGGTGGCGCATGCCTGTAATCCCAGCACTCAGGATGCTGAGGCAGGAGGATTGTTGTGAGTTCGAGACCAGCCTGAGCTACAAAGTGAGCTTAAGGCCAGCCTGAACTGCATAGTGAGACCCTGTCTCAAAAAGACAAAAAACAAAAACAAACAAACAAACAAAAACTGCTCCTGCTCTAGGTTGAGAGGCGGTCTGAGGGTGCAGTCAGTCTTCCTGGGGCTTGTGCAGGGTGGACACCTGAGCACCAGCTCCCCTTACAACTTGCACGCCAGGTGCTTCTCTTTCCTGTCCTGGTCCTGAGGCCCAGTGTTGCCTCAGAGGTCTGAGCTGGAGGGGGGACCACAGTCAGGCATCAAGAGGGCAGTAGGTATGCAAGAGCACAAGACTGCAGCAGCTGCAGGAGAGACCGGACCTCAGCTATGTAAGGTGCCAGGCCACCCTGTGTGGAGAGCGCCTGTGCTGATGTGTTGCCTTGCTGTGGTAGTCGGCCTCCTGCTGGGGCTGGGACAGCTGCCCATGTCAATGAGACAGATGCCCCTTGGGCTCACAGGGTGGCTGGCACCTGGGTGTCCTCCTGGCCCCTCTCTTGTGAGTCCCTGCAGCAGGTCTTGGGTGCTGACACCCCTCCTGTGTGCTGCTGCTGCTGCTTCTCAACTGACAGTGTCTCTGCCACTAGGGAATTCTTGAGCTTGTCCTGGATGATTTGTGACACACAGCTGTTCAGCTCTTTACAGTCCAGCTCCCCCTTTAATTGGTGCTTGGGATTTGGGGAAGAGCTCTCAGCTGAAGGACGGAGCGAATGATTGTGTTAATAATGACCGGCAGACATGCACTGCCTGCAATGCTGGCTTCTGTGATGCAGAGAGCACTGGGGGTGGCCTGCCCTTTGCTTGCTCAAGAACTGTGCTGGGAGCTCACGGTGGCCACCAAGGCAGGGCCAGAGGGCGCAGAGACAGGCTGGGCAGAGACAGGGTCATGAGTCAGACGTGGGCCTGGGTTAGATAAGAGAGGGTAATGCTGGAGTTAGCAATGAGATAGACTCGATGGCCACGAAAGTCCAGAATGAAGAAATAACTTGGTAACGTGAGAAATTGTGGGCAAAGCGTCCTCGTGCTGTGGGAGCCGCAGGCTCCACGGTCCCAAATGTGCCATACAGCTGCTATGGCTCAGCGGAGCACACCTGTGGGTGGAGGGCGGGGGCACTGAGAGCGGAAAGACCCCAACATATGCTCTGCCGTCACCCAGAGGGTTTCTGCTCATATTTATTTATTGCACAGTTTTTGAGGCTGGGCCTTGCTATACAGGTCACCCAGCCTCAGCCTCCTGGGTGCTGGGATTACAGATGTACACCACCATGCCTGACTTACTATGTTTTTTGGGGAGGAATAGGGTCTCATGTAATCTGGCCAACTTTGAACTTGCTAAATAGTTTCAGCTGGCCCTGACTTCTCACTCTTCCTGCCTCGGCCCCCGTAGTGCTGAGATTACAGGTGTGTACTGCCACACCTGGCTCCTGTTTTTAGTTTTGATTTAGATTATTTAGGCCCCTATGTTGCACTGGCCTCAAACTTTCAATAGTTGGTTAGATTTTGTTTCTGCAAAGCTATGGATTGAACCTAGGGCTTTTGCACTGACCTTTAGCCCCAGCTCCTCCTTTTTTTTTTTTTTTTTTTTTGAGACAGGGTCTTGCTAAATTGCTGAATTTCCCAGGATGAGCTCAAACTCGACATCCCCTGCCTTAGCCTCTTAGAGTGCTGGGATTATAGACATGTCCCCTCACACCCAGATCACTTGGTTGACTTAGAATGAGACATTTAACAGCTCTCGGTTTAACCTGTATTACAGAAAAGAAACAGAATAGGCTAACTGATGCCTGAGATATTTCTAGTCTCCCAAATGTAATGACTTTATGCTTTTAAGTGGTTTCAAATAGTACACAATTATTCAGCGTGTTCTTTAATGAAAATCCAAAAGTATGTACTTCTTTTAAAAGTATAATTTAAATATTTAGATGGGATTTACTAGTTTTGATTCATCTGAAACACCAATAACAATTAAAATTTAATTACTTTTTAATTTTTTTGTGTTTTAGGGAAGGGTCTCCAGGATGTTTAGGGTCTTGCTACTAGATCAGACTCATAGTGATCCACCTGTTTACAGCCTCCCAAGAGCTGGGATCACAGGCCTGCGCCACCACAGGAAATCTCACATGCTCTCAGTGTGCCCCAGGGGTGAGACCTGCACGGGAGGACCAAGGATCAAAATCCTGGCCCTTGTGCCTGCTTGCAGGGGTTTTAATCCACTGAGCTATTTGGCTGGCCCTTAAAATTTAATTAGAAACTATGCTATGATAATGTTCTCATCACAGCTTGCTGGACAACATGTTCCCATGGCCGAGAGGAAGGGTCACTCCTCCACCCATGAGAGACACAAAGGTGGAGGAACTGGAGATTGAACTCAGGTCCTTGGGCTTGCCAGGGAAGCACTTATTCCACTGAGCCATCTCCCTGGCCCCAAAGGTGTTTCTTGAAAACCTGTAGGAAGAGTGAGGAGCATGTCACAGGGCCTAAGGAGGCAAGAAGGTGCAGAGGGAAGGCAGCCTTTAGGATTCAGTTTCTTCCATTACAATCGTCTCTGTGGGCCAGGGAGATGGCTCAGTGCAATAAGTGCTTCTCTGGTAAGTGCAAGGACCTGAGTTCAATCCCTGGTTCCACTAAAAAAAAAAGAAAAAAAAAACCCAACACAATCGTCCCTGTGCTGCAACTCCACCATGTCAAGAAGAAATATGGAGAAGATGGGCGAGTTATCCGTGTGTCATATGCAATGGAAACCCCACCCCCATCCTGTGGCTTGCACTGAGTCAGGAGATGAAGGCCTGAGGGGCTGGCTGGAGGGAGGGGGCATGGCCTATTAATTACAAAGATGCAGGGCACATGCGCAGAAGCTTCCCAAAGTCCTAAAAGTGGATTTGTGTGTCTTGAGAGAACCCCAGCATCTGGAAAGGAGTGCCCAGGTCTGACACCAGCCTGAGGAGTGCAGATGTAAACCAACCATACCCTTGAGTTTGGGACTGTTGTGTTTTCTGTCCCATAATAATCCACTCTTGAGCTGTTCTTCCTTTCCCACTTTCATGTGGCTCAAACTACAGAGGTGGATCTTTTTCAACTTTTTTTTTTTGTCTTTTTTGACAAAAAAAGACAAAACTGCAGGGTCTCACTGCAGTTCAGGCTGGCCTTAAGCTCACTTTGTAGCTCAGGCTGGTCTCGAGCTCACCAATAGTCCTCCTGCCTCAGCTTCCGGAGTGCTAGGATTACAGGCTGCGCCACTACACCCGGCTCTTTTTCAACTTTTAATAAACATAAAACCTCACTCTCTTTTGTGCTTACTTTGTCCAGTTCTTTGTTCAAGACAAGAAAAACCTAGAAACCACCTCTGAAAGACCAACCCCAGTACCCCAAAACTGAGTAACCCCAGTCCTCCTAATCGTCCTAATCCTCAAGCAGGATGACCTCACTGCAGACAGAAGGAAGAGGAAGTTTAGTACTCACTTAAGAAAAGCCCCTAACAAAAATGTGATTCCTCTTGCTTTAGGAAACATAAATGATGTTCAAAACTACTTGTGTGGTCTCAATTAAGTATTAAATTCCATTGATACAGAACAGATGTTCCCAAATCCTTTTTTTTTTTTTTCAAATGAGACTTTGCAGATTTTTTTTTTCTTTTTGAAGATAAGATTTCCTATGTTGTACAGCTGGACTGAAACTGATAGCGATGCTCCTGCCTCAGCCTCCTGAGTGCTGGGGTTACAGGTGTGTGACACCATGCCCAGTGCTTTGCAGATTTTCTAAACCCTTTAATAATGAGGAAGCCAGTCAGGCTTGAATTTTCCCCATCCAAATGTTAAAATAGGCCTCAGTAAAAAACAAACTTCCTCTTTCCTGTGTTTCAGCTCTTCCAAACTTTTGGATCTTTCCTGAATACCTGTCCTCCCTATTAGTGTAGAATGTACTTTAGATTACCCTATGCTTTTTTCTTTCTTTCTTTCTTTCTTTCTTTCTTTCTTTCTTTCTTTCTTTCTTTCTTTCTTTCTTTCTTTCTCTCTCTCTCTCTCTCTCTCTCTCTCTCTCTCTCTCTCTCTCTCTCTCTCTCTCTCTCTCTCTTTCTAGACAGGGACTTGTCTTGTGTAATTCAGGCTTTGAATGTGTCATGTAGCTCCGGCTGGCCTCCAACTCAGTGATTCTCCTGCTTCAGCCTCCTGAGTACTAGGATCACAAGCAGGTGCTTCTGTGTGCATCAGCCTACACAAGGGCCCTACCTTCTCATGATTTTATATCTTGGCATTGTGCAGAGGCTCCATATTCACAAGTTCATAATGGTTTTGCAAAGATTCCTATTTGTGTGAGTGAGGAGCCCTCAGTCAGAGCCGTGTATTTTGTTTTGTCAGTGTCACCTGAACCATAATCATTATGTGGGAAGCTCTGAAACTGACCCAGGAATTTGTCCTCAAAGGAACCCCAGTACTTTTCATGGGAAAATTCTCCCTGAAACCTCAGGAAGTCCAGAGAGAAATTACCGGGCATATGATTGCCCTGGTAAAAGAACTGTGATTAAGCTGGTGTTATCTGGTGCAAGGTCCAGAGGTAAATGAGGGTGTGTTATAGGGGGCAGATAGAGGAAGGAGGCCATCTGTGGAATGACAGCTGTAAAATGAAACAAGGAAGGAGTTGCAGAAACTCTTGTGTGAGGAGAGGCCCTCTATCTGCTCTGTAGTGACAAGCTGATAGGGTCAAAGAAATGAACTGCTAACTTTGGAAATGTCAAGGTTGACCAGAGTTCCCTGTGAATAACAAAAAACTTTCCAGCCCAGGCTGGCCTTGAACCTGCAGTGATCCTCCTGCCTCAGCCTCCTGAGGACTGGGGTCTCAGGTGTGCAGCACCACCTCTGGTGTGATGGAAGGCCATTTGGGCTGGGCTTTCACCTGCTCTCTCCTCACTAGCTGAGGGGTGCAGCATCCAATCTACAGTTGTGAGAATGAACAACGGTAGTTGGAACAGACCTAATGACCCCGCCCTTCTTGTAGGCACTGTCCCTGTGCCCTGACTTTCCTCCTAGTGCTTGAAGCCTTACAGAAAAGAGATGCTTAGGGCCAGCCCAACAGCTCAGAGGACTAAAGCACCTGTTTAGGCAGAGCTCAGGAGTCAGGACTTGATTCCCAGTGTGCCATGCCAGCCCAGTCCCCAGTGCACGCTGAGACAGTATTGAGACTGGGTTTGGCAGAGCGGGCCTATAATGCCAGTGCTCGGGAGGCTGAATAGAGGAGAATCACTACAAGTCCCATCTGTGTAGTGAGACCCTGTAGACCCTGCAGACCCTGTACCAAATACTTAAAAGAAAACAGATGCTGTCAGGCCTGCCAGCCCATACCTTCCAGAGAGTAGGAACTGACCTGCTGTAGTCACGGGCAACTCCAGAGATGTCTCATCCTTTTAGCCCAGGGCCTACCCTGCCAGTATTTTATTTATTTTCTGACTCACTGAGGCTGCCTCAAGGCCAGTAGATGTGTTGTGAAATGTCCCTTTTCATGAGCCACTTCCCTCCCGTCCCCTGAACATATATGGACACATACAATGTTTCTCCATCGGCTCTCGGCAGTGACGGGAAATGAAAATACCGTATTGCATTACACTCTAAAATGCAGACATTTTTCACCTTTTGATCTGGAAGTATTTCATAATCAATGGCATCTTCCAATTAACATCAGCAATTTTTTTTTTCTTAATAGTATTTATAATAATATAGCATCCTTTCGTGAGTGCTTACATTTAATACTCAATACTAATAAAACCTTCTGGGTCAAATGGTAAATTCTGAGTATTTTCCAAATGTTGCATTACATTTTTAAATATTTATTTATTATATATTATTTATATTCTATATAATATTATTTATTAAGTACAGGATCTACAGGGTGCACAGGGTCTCACTACACAAATGGGACTTGTAGTGATTCTCCCATTTTCAGCCTCCCAAGTACTGGGATTACAAGCCTGGTCTCAATCGTTCTCATATGTTGCATTATAAGCAAACCACAGCACAGGCAGACTTCTCGACTAGCGTGAGAGAGCCAGGCCTGGGGATTAGAGGGCACATTCTTCCGAGATTCCTCCACACACCCCTGGCATGCAACCCACTATATACAAGGCACACAGCAGTCACTTGAGGCCCAACAAAATTCTTCCCAGGTTTTGAAACCTTGCTGTGTATTAGTCACAGTGTTTAAAGTGCTTTTCTTTTCTTTAGTATATTTAGTACAGGATCTACATTGTCTCACTACACAGATCAGACTCATAGTGATCTTCCTGTTTTCAGCCTCCCAAGCACTGGGATTATAGGCATGCACTACCATGCCCAGTCTCATTCGCTGTCTCAGTGTGCCCCAGGGGCAGGGCTGAAGTGCTCTTCATTCATGAGTTCACTTGCTGAGTTCTCTGAATGGGTCCTGTTGTAATCCCATGGTTCACATGCAGGAATTTGGGTAGGACTCAGCTGGCTTCTCTGCATGCAACAGATTGGAAATGGCAGAGCTGGGATGGACCACAGGCTGCTTCTCTTCCAAGACCACAGTCCTTTGCTGTCTGCCATATTCTCTCCCCAGTGGTTGCTGATTTTGAGTACTTGACATTTCTACTGGTTTGGGCTGACTTCGCTCAGCCAGAATTTTTTTTTTTAATTTATTTATTTGTATTTTAACTTAAAGAGTGAAAATTAGAAGCAAAAACAAAGAGAATAAATGACATAAACAGGGTAACATACAATGATACATATGTTACAGATTTTCAAAACATGGATGGCTAATATATATATATATATATATATATATATATATATATATATATATATATATATAATTTAATAGAACAATCCAACACAGATCAGCAGTCCACAATAGAAGCGGGTTCAGTCAGAATTGTTGCCCCTCACTTTTTCCCCCCAAACTTTCAATGTTCTAACCACTTTTCTGGGCTCAAGAGTCTCCGCTGATCCTTCAGTGACTACCCAAGCTTTAACTAGATGGGCATTGCTAATTTGTAGTAAATAGTTCAGTAGAAAAATACTTTCTTTATTTAATCATGATATGCAAAATCACTTAAAGTGACAGTCTCCAAAGAGACTTTGCTATTATGATGGTGGTGAATTGCACAAATGTGATATTGTGGAAATAAAACACAATTAGCCCTAAGTAGAAAAGAAGAGATCAAAAGCAGTATGCATTTGGCCAGATCATTGCCCTTGAGTTCCCTGAGAGAACATATTGTAGGTTCAACCGGCTGGACAGGCCGACCTTGTACAGCTTGGGACCTGTTTTTTGTTCCAACCCCAACAACCTCCAGTGTAATCTTAAGAAATTACTAAAGCAATTTCACTTCAGGGACAGAAAGTTCTCTTAGACCAGTTCAACTCTTCCATTTCTACTCTTTGCAGGACGCAGATTTGGAGGAGGCAGAGCAGACCCCATGAAGAGAAGTGGGGAAAATGCTAGTATTGGACAGACTTGAATGTGCAGTCCTCCTCCTCCTCCTCCTCCTCCTCCTGCTCCTCCTCCTCCT